>JBAHVQ010184383.1:0-15738 GCA_036872915.1 Nanipora kamurai | reverse complement strand
TTAAAGATGTATGCATGTGACCTATTTTCTCGCTGTGATTGGTTCATTTCCTCATGAATTATTAATGAGTTTTTGAAATATATATTTTATACATATATTTTATATATATATATATTTATATAATATCTTTTCACTGGGGATAAGTTTATGCATTATCGTGCGTGGGGATTTTATGGCAGGCAAACAACGAGGCAAAGGTAAGACAGACTAGGTGGAGCAGACGCTTTCAGTTTTGGAAATTCGTGTGCTAGATGGCACATTGAAAAGTATGACGCTTCCATGTGAACGACCATGACGACATAGTTTAATTCACATCACCGTTATCATTGAATATGCGACATGTACGGCGTATAGTTTTCTCACTAACAAATGGTTCTGCAGATATGTTTTGATAGCTTCTTTGACAGAATAAGTGTTGAAATATCATCTTCTTTAAACCACAGTGCTCGCCTTTGACAAATCTGTAATTTAAACGCTTAAACACCACGCGCAATGACGCATACTTAATTAACATGCGATACATATCCTTCTATTCTGGAATAGTTGATCTGGACAACCCTTTTGACGATGACCGTATCTCTCTCTCTCTCTCTCTCTTTCCCTCTCCCTCTCCCCCCTCTCTCTCTCTCTCTCTCTCTCTCACTCTCTCTCTCTCTCTCTCTCTCTCTCTCTCTCTCTCTCTCTCTATATATATATATCTGTATCTATCTATGTACATTTAAGTGTCCGAAATTCGCCCAACCCCAAGTCTGCTCTAGATGTCACCCCCCAAATTGACCATCCGGCATCCCTCCGTACGAAATGTCTTAGTTACGCCACGGCAGTTGGGTGGTCTCGTTGCTCTATACTAACCTGTCGTGTTACAATGTTTCTTGGTGCAGTTCCATGTCTTACCATTGCACTTACTAAATAAACAATAAGACAGGATATCAAACTGGGAACCGTTTTTATAAAGCTCATTGCAATGAAGGATGATCCTCAGAATTTTTAAATTGTCATGGGAGACCAACAAAGATATCGCAATGGGAAAGAGCGTGTTAAAATTAACAATAAATAATAAATGATAAGTAATGAATACTAAATAATGAGTAATTAATAAGGAATAAAATAATAAATAATAAATTCTAAATAATAATAGATAATATATAATAAATGATAAAAAAATTAATATTGAATAATAAATAATAAATAAATAAATTAAATAAATAATGAATGAATGAAAGATCAATAAATAATAAAATAATAAATAAATAATGAAAAAATCATAAATAAATGATAAGTAAATAATAAATTTATTTATAATATAATAAATTAATTAATAAAAATTAATAAATGTAATAAATAAATAGATAAATGAATAAATAAATAAACTGAAAGAAATGATAAAATATCAATTTAAACAGTTCAAAGCATGGTACATTGGTTTTATTATAATTAAACTTATTTTTTAAAATAACATTCTACTAACCAAAGTGTGCACAGATCTCCCAAAAGCATAAAATCTCCTTCAAAGTACTTGCGATTGTCGTAGGTACAGGCTACAGTCGAGATTTATAAAGAGAATTAGTCAAAGCATGTTATATTGAATGAGTTTACTACATGAGCTTTTACGCTTTGTCACCACTATACAGCATCACTTTGGCTGAAATATTCTCTGAACACGAAAGCCGTTTGGTGTTGACAGCACAACTCGCAGTATTTTCGTAAGACACAAGACCTGAGAACAAATTATAACATTAACGACTTTACCATAACTCTCGACTGATAGGCATTAATGTATTTTTAGGAACTTGAATTTTTTTTGAAAATTGTTTGAATCATAACAGAATATGCCTCTTTGCCTTGGGTGGTACTCGCTGGTCTCTGGTGGTACTTGGTGGTACTCACATGGAAATCTTAGTCATCCATGGAAAAGTCGATGGTTAGAACATTTGATATCAAAGAAGAGTGCTACGTCGGCAGTATTGAACGGCTTGTAGATAATCAAAAAGTTTGGGAAACTGCCAGAACTTAAGAATGGAGAAACTGACGTTTTGAGCTAAGGCCCTTCACGTTTCACTCCGACGAAGGGCCATCGCTCGAAACGTCAGTTTCTCCATCCTTACGTTCTGGCAGTTTCCCAACCTTTTTGGTTAGAACATTTGCCTTGGCTAATAGTATAGTTGCTTCCCTAGAGATCTCACGTAAATGAATGCGCTCTGCAAATTCGTCAGTAACGTGAAATCGTAAAGATAATAGTTGTCGATTACAAAGATAGGCCTTTGATATAAGAACTCTAACTGCTGTTAGATGGAAATTTATAGGAACAGGAGTTTTGTTTGATATCGATAGCGAAAATAAGAGTTCCAAATGCCAGCTGGGTTAGTAACAAGGCATTGGAAATCGGTTAAAATGGCGGAATGAAGAAAAACCACGTTTAAGAGGGTTTGTTCTTCTCAGTGGCAAGAGGAATCATTTGGCCATATACGGCTAAGCCTTGTAATTATGTTCTTTTTGGAAAAGGGATTTAAAATCGCATATGAAACTTATGTATCTCCTACTCTCTGTAGATGATACATTCCGCGACCTCTACTGATAAAATAACACGTTGGGTAATCTTGCCTCATGCTAATGAGATAAATGATATTGAACTAAACGCGAAGGAAACGAAGGTAATGAGGATATCAAACAAAGAAATCAGGAAGATAAAACATCATGTTAAGTAACAGCAAACTAGAAAAGTCTCATCATTTTGTTATATTGGTAGCTTAATTTCAGAAGATGAACGAAGGGCAGAAGAAATAAAGAGAATACGCATGGTTAAAGAAAAATTTTCTGGCTATAGAAAAATACTCATCAGCTAAATATGCATTGATTTAAGCACTGGTGTGGAGTGCTGCTCTACAGGGGGAGTTGTACAATGAAAGAGGATGACTAAACTTAATTGAAGCATTCGAAATGTGGTGCTGCCACAAAATGACAAAAACCAAGAGGTCAAAAATGTGTATGAATGAGTCTGTATTACAAAAAGTGGGCGAAAAGAGACAAATAATGTCCAGAATTCGGCATCAACATAAATAGATAGGACATATACTCATAGAAGACTGAGAGAAGGTATGAAGAACTCAGAGATCCGAAGGATAGGGCAAAGTTTCGCGCTGTTTCGCGCAAAAACCTCTAGGATCTGCCTGCATAGCTGTAATACACGACACGTTATTATACTATTACTGGCATTACGGTACTATAATGTGGTAGTCTGTTTATTTGGAATGTTTAAATTATTCCGTAGTGAATCTCTGGTAATTTATTGTCCTGAAAACACCACGCTTTAGAGCATTTTGGATGCCCATACCTAAGAAACATACAGTCGCTAGTGTTATGATTATCTTTAGAAAGTTCAGTCGTTTCATTCAATATTTCAACTTTCATTTCATAGATATTCGATAGATTTTGATAGATACTTGATAGACTTTTATAGACACTTGATAGACTTTGATAGATTACACAATTGCCCAAACTAACTTCAAACTAAAATCCTTTCTGTTTTATTTTTTAAAGTCTTCGCCCAAATACAGGTCCTAATAAAATTAAAGATGTGCATGACAGTGCTTAAGGTAAATTAACACGTGCCAAAAATAAAGTATAGGTGTACCTGATAGGAATGATTCTGGACAGACTGGGCAGCACCTTCCTTGCAAATGTACTGGATTTTCGCATTTAGGCTTCAGACATGTCAGTTCATGACATATATTCTGGCCTTCTTTGCCACAGAAACAGCTGACACAATCATTGATTCGCCAAGCTTCTCCAGGCACGTAAAATTGACCGCTTCCCTTGTCTAGGCATTTCGGAATAACTGCAACTGTCGGCTTGGGATCTACACGAGACGCGCACACAAAGGGTTAGATGTTGTAAAGTAATGTTAAAGTGAAGGATTTTTTTGAGAGAGTTTTACATACGACAAGTTGCCTGCTTTGCCCGAAATTGCAGACATTTGACCACACGAAGTGTACTACAGCTTTGTGCACCATAATAAAAGACTAGTCCAAAAGACGTCAAGCATTATGCCTTATGATTGGGCCTTCCTCAGAACAAGTTTAGATGGTCACTATATTTAAAAACCTGGACAACTAAACTGGACAGCTAGACCATAGCATGGGTAACTATGGACTGCCGGTCGTGCCAGTGACCTTTTGAGAGATAGCAGCAAACCTTAGTGTAAATGTTAAATCTCGACTTTATCACACACTGCCTAGAATATAAGATTCGCGACCGATACTGAGTCAATGCGCATGCCCAATAGCAATTGCCTCTCACATTCGGTACAAGATGAGTTTTTTATAATACCTCTCAAATAGTAAAGAAGTAAGTTAAATACCTCGAACGTAAGGATGTATAACTTTGAACGTAGGGATGTATTCTGGTTAAAGCGTTCGTTCTCGGTATTAAACTCTCATTTTTTCTTTGAAAAAATCTTAACTTCAAAGTTGCCTGCATTACGACTCTGTTTACAGCTATTTACTAGACAGTCGCAATTGTAAACAGACTTATTTTTCCGCCGGGTCCTTTAATCTCCACGAGTTACTTTAGCCTGAGCGTAGCGATGGACAAAACCCAACATATTTAACTAAACATCTCTTATAAACTTTTAAAGGTACGGTATCAAGGCTTTAGCCGATAGTCTACATTCGGATGGTAAGAAAAGCATTTATCGCAATACCTTGGTGTTCATCTTCAGGGCATACGGGACAACAAACGCCATCTTTCTTGATGGGATGTTCACACTGCGGCTTGGTACACATTGTGGTCATACACGAAATTTCACCTTCGAAGCAAATACAAGGGACGCACTCGCTCCTGTTCCAGCTCTCGCCAGAGTGATACCACAAACCTGACTTAGTATCTTTGCAACTTGTTTCTTTGCTGTCGATGGCTTTCCCTGAAAGGTTCATAAAATATATCGCTTTACAACATTTTCAGCAGACTTCAGCCAACTTCTTCTTTGGCAAACCGCCCAAGGTTCATGCACGGTTTTCCTCGTTGAGTATCCAGAAATTTGCGGTAACCTCCCAGTGGTTAAGTCTTTGGGTTTATGCCAAGGGCAAATGAGGTCTCCTGTGTTACCCCGGTAAGTAATGTTCAGGGTTTTGGTCATCTCAATTTGTCCGGTATGGTTTATTTATAGGTATAGTTGTGTATTGAAACCCTAACAATTTTTGATAAGTGATGAGAGTAAACTTTATACATAGGTTAAAAGCTCAGCTCTCTAATGAGAGCAACAAGCAATCAAAACGGAGCATTTAAGTCACACGTATACCTTTGTATATCTCAATAAAGATCAACAGTTGGACACGAGTGATCTTTATCAAAGTTAAGAATACTAATTAGCCTTATTAGTATTCTCTATTAAAGTTAAGAATACTAATAAGCTTCATTCTTTTGTTCATTTGATAAGTAAGTTAAAATATTCGCATCCGATCTTTATAGTTAAAATATGATCGGCCGCTCATATTTTAACTATTACTTAAAATAAAAAGCCCATCATGCTCCATTTACTCATTGAAACGGCGAACTACATTCAAAGTGAGGTTACTACGCGAATTTGAAAACCCACGGAAAATAAAAGAATATGGTCTCATGAGTTTACCATCCCACGTCCAGATTTAACTTCCTTCTTGTTCATGTTAAGTCAAACATATCTTTCTTAGCCTTCACCTGAATGTTCTCCATCTGATTCACAGATTGGGCAACATTTCCCTTTGACGTGGACTGGTCTGGAACAAGAGATGTGACATCCTGCTGCAATACACAAAGCACGACCGCTGACGCAAGTGCATGATGTGCATTCATCAACATTCCACTTTTCCCCATCGCGATACGACATCCCTGTCTTTATGTCGTGACACATCTCAAAAAGTAAATCTTCCTTCCGCTCCTCTGAAATATAAAGAAACTGCCCCATTCAATATTGTCATGTCACGTGAATCTGACAAAAATCTCGCTTCACTACACAGACATTTTTAACGGTGGTTCAAATACTAAGAAACATCTGCCAAAATAAAGAAAACATAGGTTATTTATTTTCTGGTATGACAGCTATACATTTGAGATAATATTCAGTTGCATCTTACATATGAAATTATGTCCTGAGGAGCACATCTCCTATTTACGTGGGAGTTTGTGGTATGTTATTAGGAACGTTGGTAAAACTGCATGCACAATTGCTGTGAGTGGTACGCGGATGATTTACTGATAATGTTAGATAATTTGGGTTACCGACTATGATTTGGATTTCTAACTCAAAGTCAAAAAATACGTTCCGCTTAAAATCTGCTGTAAACGTGATTCGATGAATACTAATAAATTCTGCTGTAAGTGTACATATATAAAATATGAATTGCGACATACCAAACATCTTTGTAGTCATATGTAGTAGAGATGGTTTGGTTGTGGGCGTGGTTAATTGATGGCTCAGTTGTGGACGATGATGGACGTCTAAAATGGAAAGAACAAGATCGCCGATTTACTTATGACAATTGTTCCCCACCCAATTTATAGTATATTCATTTATGACAACTTTCATATTCATACACGATGCATGACACGATTCATATTGCTGAAAAATAGTTATTTTGTGTTAAATTGTGGCAACACAAGTGGGACGATTGGGGGAATGAAGATGAGTGGGAGTCCTGAGGAACAACCATCGAAAAATTCTTTAAAGGCCACACTCTTTTCTTTGATAGGACCCCCCTATTTTGTCAAAACATGCGAGGTAATAATACAATCTCATTCCCAAAACTCTGAAGTAAACTATACAAGCGACTATCCAATGATCTCAGTCTAAAAATTACCCATGTAGCACCGTAAATTTTTTCTTGGATTTCTGTAAAATTAGCGTTAGATTCTGAAGTTTTAATTAGTTTTTTATTTTTGTCAACTGAACTACCTTTATTCGTTATTATCAAATTGACCATTTCAGACAATATGAAATTTACGTTCTTTATATTAATGAGAATCAGAGAATCATTTAATTTCAAAGAAACAATTCTTCAGAGAAGATTACATGGTCGAGAAAGTAAACAAACTGAAATGAGATGGTTGATGGTTTTGCGGTAGAAGAGTGGGCAAGAGCAAAATACATGCCTATTATTCAACGTGGGGTGTGGAAATTATGAATGGTTAAACTTACAGTACTTTAGAATGGTTTAGAAAATCTTGAAACAAGGAAGAGCTTGTCAGTCGCGTACTTTGTTACATTGCTGTATAAAAAAGGAAGGACCAGGATATATCCACGAACTTTGTAAGCTACGTTCATCAAATTATAATTTACATGGTTCTGGTATTAAACTTAGACAGTTTCCATCCAAGTTAGCATGACTGGAAAATTCCTTTACTCTGATTGTAAGTTGCCTATGGAATTTGCCACCAGTGGGAATTTAAAGTGCTTCCAACGCCGATGAATTTAAATATACTAAAGAAATTTGGATTTTAAGGACATTTATCGTTCCCAATATTGGTATTTTTTTTCTACTTTATTTTATTTATTAAACAGTATCTTTTCAAATATTTTATACAAATATACCGTAATATATTTTATTGTAAATGCACGTGCTCCTTTTAACGAAGCTTTGTTACTCTTTTGTGTAACATGTTTAAATAAACTATTGAACTGTTGAACTGCAAGTCACCCGCGGATTACCGACCTTATCTTTTACGTGGTTTACCTGTAAAAGGAAAAACGTACAAAGCCGTCGAACCACAATAACACACTATAGAAATTCGCGTCCTTTCCTGTGCCCCGAGCCTGATGACCATGCAAACGTAGAACATTTGGCATCAATGTCATTTTGGGGAGACGTTGGTTGGGCAATACCTCCAAGTTCTCCCGTAGGTGATTCCATTGTTTGTTACGAAGTATGACAGATTGTCTTAATCTGAGTTTAATATATTTATAGGCATGAATTGACACATTTTCCATACCTGAACGGCAAACATCAAGGCACTTTTTCTTTGAGAGGAAGTTGTTAAAATTTCCACCACATCCACTATATCGGAATTGCTCACAGGTTTGACTACTCGCATTATAGAACCAACGAATTAGCGACGCAGATTTACAAGTTCCTGCGTTAGCTTTGACCATACACACATGTATTAGGCCACCTATATATGAAAAACAGCAGGTGAGAACAATAACATTCGTAAGTACATCTGGTGATAGTAAGGGAAAAAAAGTAAGGCAAAATGCGTCGTCATGAACGATGGTGCAGAATTTTGTGAAGAAATTTTCTAGTTGAAATTTGTGTCTTACAAACTTTATTCAAGGCAGGGTTTTTTGTTTGGTATGTCTGTAACATGTGTACGATGATTATCTAACTTTCTATGAATAAGTGTTGAGTAATGAGAACTCAGGTCTCATTTCTATCGCATAAAATTGGTCGCATTAAATGCGACCAATTAAATTCGACGCAACTTTGACGTATAAACTAGGCCTAAGAGTTGATACGTTAGGCCCATTTACACGGACGATTTTTGTTGCAATTTTTCTCATCCTGATGCATGCGACCAAATGGATTCCCTCACGAATGTGTCGGACTATTTGTCCGAAGCTGTACGGGTCAAGATGGTTCAGTACTTTTGAAGTCAGTACATTTGACCTCATGCGTGAGAAAGAGAAAAGTCGCCGCAAAAATTGCGAGTGTAAACGGGTCTTCTGTCTTTACATTTCCAGTTGTATAAACAGCAGATATACCTTTCAGTTGTTGTTTATTTAAACCTGACGGTTTAACTGTTGAAACAAAACCAATGCTCCGAGGAATAAAATCCGTTTTAGACTCTCCCTGAAATTCTTGAGATGAACAACGAAAGAAAATACCGTGAACAAAAACCCAAAAAGTTAAAAATACTGAAAAATATTCCACTATTCTACTAACTATTCTACTACATCCTTACACCATCTCCACCACATAGAGTGGAGCAATCCAAACTGAACAACGATCTCATGCGAATCTGAAACAGTTATTATTTTCATAACAATATCTTGAGCGTATGATAGGATTTTAAAACGTGGCCTACTTGGGTAGGTCACATACTGCAGTAATAGTCAAACAATCTCTTGCCTAAACCGCAGGGTGACTTCATAAATTTGATCTTATAATGTGTAGGGTGGTATTTTTCGAAAGTTTCTACACATAGTGCAAAAGGTTGACAATTTATTTTCATTGTGCGCAAACAGCACAAATTAAAAACGTGCAAAGCTGATAAAACGTGTTTTGCCGCAATAATAACGCATGGTTAAATATCCATTCATTCATCAGTTACTACTACAATCTGAAATCTGAAAAGGCTCGAGAAACAACTATGTTTCGCATCCTCAAACAGTCCTGCTATTCTTACCGGATAAACTTTCCATTTTAGGTAACTCATTGTTTGGGTAGAGCAGTATTTCCAGAAGCAGGGGCACTTTTTTTGGTTTACATACTAAAACAACGAGACAGATGCAACCTGATCAATTGTGCAGGTGGTAGATTACCAGCAACTTGGTGCAAATAGACGTTTTTGAGCACACTTTACGATGAATCAGATGCTGAATATTGACAGGAAAAGGAATGATTATGAAAAAAATTGTTTTTGATTTTGAGGGATAAACATAAACCTATTATATCCTATTCCCAGAAATTTGTTTGTTACATAGTTTCTTTTTCGACCTCCATTGAGCTATCGTAAAAACATATGCACGATTACATACACCAATATGTACTTAAGTATGAAGTAAAATATTTTGCTTCGGAACTATGATATGCATTAAAGTTAAATTAATTTAATGATATCGAGGAGAAAGAGACCTCCGAGGCTGCAAGAGGCCTAGTGGGATTGGCATATTTTCGTAAGAGGAATACCAATTCTTTTAGGATTGCGTATTACCCGAATGCATACGACTGCGTATTACCGAGATCGATCTTGGAAAACTTAGCGATTTAAAGTACACTATTGAATTTTGCAACGGTGTAAAAATATAGGATCTTGCGTAGGCTGTATATAAAACAGCGCAGAAAGTTAGAAGGTTGGTAGACTATTGAATATATGTAGAAAATTTCTGAGTTTCGACCAAAGGCCCTCCTCCAGAGAGTAAACCGTGTTCTTGAACACGTTTCACTCTGTGAAGAAAGGCTTTATATATTCGGCAGTCTATCAATCTTTTAACTTTCTGCACAATTGAATTATCTTAGGTTGCGCACGTGTTTAATCCTTTTAAAATGAAGTTGATACCTTGCAATACCTTACGTTACCAATACTTCACCATACCTTACTTTACCTTATCTGATCTAGCCTTACCTACCTTACCTAACCGTACCTTACTTAACCTTAATTTACCTTTCTTTACTTTGCTTTACCCAACCTTACCTTGCCTAACCTACCCTACCTCCATCTTGCTTACGTTACTTCAGTTTAGGGTCCTAATTAGGAATTTGTGTCTATAAAAATTTCAGGTGATCTGGAAACACAAAAGTGGTCTGGGACTAGTTTTCAAATAGAAATCCATTTCCAATTTATGTTAGTTAATATTTCATGAACTATGCCACATTCTGTTCTTAAATTCATAACGGAAATACCTTTCCCTTTAATGGATACGGACACAAAGTTTCAAAAAATTTCTTAGAAGACACACAACGTTGCAACTGTTTAAACATATAAAACTGGATTTTTATCTCGCTGCTAGTCCCAGGCCTTTTGCTCGCGGTCAAATCACCTGGTTATATACACCAGGATAAACAAACAATGGTGTTAACAGTCGTATTGCAGAACGTTGGTGAGCAGTGATGGGAGTTTAAAATTGCAGGGTAATATTATGGATTTTCTCTGTTAAGATGATAAAAACGGCTATCGAAAATTCAGTTTTGTTTACTTAATCGAAAATCTAATCATTAAACATTTGGAATTGTTTTTCTCAACCTCACGATTCATTCGATCAAAAGCTAAAAATTCTGGTTCAGCTGAGGAATTCTGAAAGATTTTCTGTTGTACACTGAACTCCTATTTTCTTGATAATTTTAAAAATTGTCCATTAAATGTAATGAAATTCGTATTAAAAGACAGTAAGATTTCTTTATTAAAAGCTTTGTACAATTCAAGAAGAAAAGTTAACGACTCCATTTTTCGCTAACTTAATTCAAATTTTTGAGGTTGTTTTCAAAATCTATTGTTTGCATGTAAGCAAGGAAATTCCTTAATATTGCCTGCAGATAGCTTGAACTACCATCAATGCTTACGTTTGTGGAAGTTGATCGTCCAGGTTAGTGTAGTCTTGAGAAAGACTGTTGGTGGAAGTCATTTCCATCAACTGTCTTTCTCAAGACTACACTAACCTGGACGATCAACTTCCACAAACGTGTAACGATTCTCCCAGGTTCAAACCATTTACTTTATCAATGTTTATTTTCTCTGCCAAATATTGAATTGTGAATTTTAACCATAATAAAGTTGCGCTAAAAGAAAGCGTGGGTTGCAAAGACTAGCAGAATTGTGTTAAGCCACCTTGAGGGCTTGATTAGAAAACCATAGACTTACCCTCACACAAATATTATTGGCAGGATTATAAACAAATTGCTCACCTTTCTTCTTCCGGCACTCTCCCTGTATGCCGTTTCCGGCGCGGATATTGAGTAACTTCCTGAACGAATGCGAGAATTCACAAGAATAACCCAGTGGACACGGCTGAAACCATTCACCAGACTGATCTATTTGCACGCAGGCATAACAGTTCTGTTTGATATGACATTTCCATGAGCCAAGGTGGCAAATGCTGCATATGTAATAAAGGGAAAACAAAATATAACATACTTGTAAATGATTGTAAACGTGAATTACATCTCTCCCAGGAGCTAAACCCCTTCCCGGCAGAGTGTCTTCCCTTGACGACTTAAATCGCCTTGCGTACGCCAGAGTAAAATAATTTGGAGATACCTAGAGTAAACTTAATACACCATTTGCCCTTCATTAAAGTAAAAACGATGTTCATTTGAGAGATTTGCATCTTCATTGGAGCTTTTCAAACTTCAATAATGTCAATGAAATTTCAATAGCGGTAAATGTTGGCAGTATTCCCCAGTTCTGGGCGCGGGGTACGGTCGTTTGGATCAGCCAGTGAGGAATACTGAGGTTGTTCTCACACAATGATCGAAGATTCAAATGATAAGGGACTGGTTAGCCACTTTGTGTACACAATAAAATAAACTTATTCAAAATCGTTCATGTTTACATTTATTGTTTATCAACTGTTTACATCAACATCTATTGTTTATGCTTCTTACTACACTAGCATAGCATCTATGACATCGAGTTAAAGCAACCAACTGGAAATGCTCGTGAACTTTAAATTGCATATGAAGCAAAATTAACTCTGTTTAGTTGAATTGAATACAATTAAAATGATTGATGAACACCTACAAAGTTTCTCCATATCTCACCTCGCTTTTGAAATATTTAAATAAGTTTATATATGTAAATGAGACGACCTGAGGAATCATTTTTGTGACGCAGTATTTTGACTCATTGGGAAACAAGTTATGTCTATGGTATGTTAATAATACGCATGCTCAAGCTATTCTACTCAGAAAAACTTTCTGTGTCCCTGACGGGAATCGAACCCAACAGATTGTATTGTCCCGTACTATTTCTCTCTGTAGTATGCAGTTTCCTAATAGGACCATTGGTGGCGAAAGATGTTTTATGTTGGGTAATTCTTAAAACGGAAGGGTATGGGAGTGTGTTAACTTCCCTTCAAAATTTCTGGGAGATAGATATAAAAAAGAAGCATAGTAGCGTTAATATACTTTGATTTTATTATATACCTAATAATATAAATGAAAAAATTCTTGATTCTGATTGGCTAAGAGCAGCGCAGTTTTAGTTTTACGGAAATGCAGTGCAGATAAAAGGAAGTACAGCGCAAATTTCTTGAGCTAATCACCAGTTAAAAGCCATAAAAATTCAAAAGAGCCAATCAAAACATACCTCTCTGCTGCGGAAAAATTAAATGGAATTACGGCAAAAATGGCCGACATTTTAAGTAGATTTGCGTTTGAAAAAGTATTACTGCAGTTTTACGGTAGATTTCCGTTGGCGAACGGTTTTCGTTACTCGCGTCGCTTGCTGCTTAATTTTTCATGTATATTATTAGTGTAGGCAATAGTATGTTTTCGAGTGCAATTTGGAAAAGCATGCCCGAGTGAGTTTTTCAAAGACTGTCAAAATAGCACATGTCTAAATATAGCACAAAATAGCAAAATAGCTATTTGAGGTCTTTGAAAAACTCACGTGTGTATGTTTTCCAAATTGCACTCGAAACCATGCTACTACCTACACATGAAGGTTAGGCCTGTCTCGTGCCAGTAGTTAAGCAAGCTAACGAAAAAGTTCATTAGCTTAAGATCTAATTTTAAAGTTATGACAGGCCTTGCTCCTTCGTTAGAAACACTAACCCTCTTCCTATTCCTCCGCCCTTGAATAGAACTTAACTTATAATCCACCAAACCAACTGAAACAGTCTTATGCGATAATAACACCGATTTAGATTACCCACGAGTATTTAACAGAACATTAACAGATACAATTCTTAAATAAACACTCACCAAATTTCACATGGTTCATCTGATGGTCTTGAATCTCCTGACTTGTATCTTTGTCCTTTGTATGGGCACTCTAATGTGTTGAAAATAAAAGTTATATCAATCACATTCACCTTTCGGAATCAAATAGATAAAGCAACAAATCCAACTAACTTAACCACCGCATTTTCATTTATTACTAAACGTTTGTCTTCTGACAAACAACAAATGTTTAAAAAGGATCAAGTAGTCATTTTTACAAATCATGACATGACACAAGCAATCAATAGTAACAGGGATGTATGCTTGTACGGTAACTTGGTGGAGTGTTGCAAACGGATTTGGTGAAGAACTTTTGTTCAATTAGTTTTAATCCGTCAAATTCAATGATTCACTGACGATGTGCTATTTGTCAGCAAAAGACTGGAAAATTGTAAACTGTATATATAAAAACATGAAAAAAATGTCAGTCGTTAGAACGTTGAAATTTAAGGCATTTAGATCGTGTTTTTTTTTGAAAAAATTTCTGACAAAAAACAAATACGGGAGAATCCCGACAAAGGAGCATCAAAATTAATTTTCCTATTTTATGATTTTTTGTTTTGCTAATACAAACGAGGACTGGCTAGCCACTAATCTACTCTCTAAATACGCTCTAGATCTGGTCGAAAGAGGTGTGGTTCATCCTTCATTTTTCAGTTTATCCTGCGCAGTTCTTTTGAGATCTTGATCAGCTGAAGACATTTTTATAATTATTGTTTAGCAGAACAATGTTGAATTTGGTTCCGGTTTAGTCTTCTCTGTAGGAATTCAAAGTTCTTTTGTTTTTATTTTAGGATTTCTTTACCTTTGTTTAAGTTTTAGTAATTAGGGTTTAATATGCGAATAAATAATTAGATAGGACGATAATTAGACGATAATATGCGAATATTTGATGAGCAGAGACTTATAAAATGGACAAAAAATACGATTGTAGTTAGTTACTTTGAGAGTGTTCTTATAGTCGGCGATAAAGTCAGTAAAGATATACGTTCCGTATAAAGTTTATTTAGTTCTTCTGAACAATTATTATAACCGGCTTTTAACGAGACAGCATTTTGGCTAGTCCCGGAACTAGAAGGCAGGATTAAAATCGGTTAAAATCTCTTACAAAATCATTTACAACAAGTTGTTAAAGATTCCGTTAAGTTGAAGTTCATTAACGTCAATGTAAAAAGCATTAACATTTATGAAATTTCATCGGCGTCTATCAAAATTCAATAAGAAAAATGAGAAAATCAACAAAATAAAATAAAAAAATCATTGAGAGATAAAGCGTATATGTTGATATATGTTGTGTGAAGAAGACTGGTAATAACAATTGCCAAGACTGGCAATGTCTACAGGAAATTATTGCACAAGATATAGCACTTGAAATGTCTCTGACAGCGAATCAAACAAATCTCAATTAAAAAAATCTCAATTAAAACTTGAAACGTCGTTTTCAGATGTGCGCGGCGAGAGTAAGCGTTACCATGATTGAACAAAGAAGCAGATTACAAATCAAATTACAAATTAAAAATCAAACAAATCTCAATTAAACTTGAAACGTTGTTTTCAGATGTGTGTGGCAAGAGTAAGCGTTACCATGATTGAATAAAGAAGCAGACAGAGGATTTCGCGGGATAACAGGGGAAGGTTAATACTGCTTTTTGAAGAGCTAGAACAAGACTATATCTTACAATGGAGGGTACTTTGGGGTTCAATCGCTCACCTGCCACAAGGATATCCAAATATTGTAAATTCGAGAAGAGAGGGTTAAGAGCCCTTATGAACCTTACCTTATCTTCCTGCGATATTCTCTCTCTTATTCTTGGTTCAGTCAATGTAACGTTCACTCTGGCCCCTTCTTACGAAAACAACGTTTTAAGTGTTACATGTATCTTGTGTAATTGTATGTACCACATATACCCGCACGTTATCGCTTTTTATTGACTTTTTATTTTGTTTTGTTGATTTTCCCATTTTTCTCATTAAATTTTGATTGACACTGATGAAATTCCATAAATGTTAATGTTTTTTACATTGACATTATTGAGCTTCATTTTAACGGAATATTTAATTACTTGTTGTAAATGAATTTCCTTTTTGCACTATTAACATGCGATTATAT
>JBAHVQ010184333.1:0-12292 GCA_036872915.1 Nanipora kamurai | reverse complement strand
ATTAAATCGTGCTCTCAAAGGCAACCGCAGAACAAAAGCTCATCTTGGCTCTTTTGTAGAACAATTACATGAAAATCTTCACAAGCAAGCATTCCAAAGACTCACTGTGGATGTAAACATAAAAGACCCGACAAAAGCCAGAAAACTCGATACTACGGGCGGCCAATATCAGAGTACACCATCTCAAATTTTACGCTGGAAAGCAGCTACAGAATGAGACCTCCAGCCTAATTTAAATACCGCAAATGACCAAGTATTAAATCTGAATAATTTTCAAACAACACTATGAACCAACGCCCTCCAGATTGGGAGAACAACTTAAAATTGGTTCGTCAGATAACGAGAGCATGAAATAAGATGAAAGTAATAATTTGATTTTACCAGCAATAAATAATCTGCAACAATTCCTTCCTTGCCGCAACAGTATGCCCATTCCTATTACTATTTCACAAGCTCATCAACTTCGTCGTAAAAATTACTGTGGAACTTCTCAATCTAATCACTACAACCTAATAAATCTACCATTAAACTCCCACTTTTCACGCCAAGATAGTGTTGGCACCAAACGAGAATTTGTACCTAGTATACTTTTAACCAATGTCATGTCACTTTTCCCAAAATCGATGAAATCCGAGTTTTCAATGCGGCTCATGACATTGATTTATTTTTTATGACGGAAACGTGGCCTAAGAGTACTATCAGTGACAATCATGCAGCTTTATCTGGCTATAACCTCGAGCGAATGGACGGGAGAACTCGGGGGCGTCTGTCTGTTTTCCAAAGCTGGAATTAAAACCACTAGACTTTTGGATTTGGAAACTCCAAGCTTGGAAGTCATCTGCGTTCATTTGAGACCAACCAGACTTCCCAGGGGAATTCCATGTATAGTTACAGCTACAATCTATCACCCTCCTGGAAATGCTAGAATATTTATCAACTACCTTAACTGATATAGAGAGTCTCTTCCCTGGTTGTGGAATCATCATAACAGGAGATTTTAACCAACTGAAAATCGAAAATTTTTGTCGCAATTTCAGTTTAAAACAACCAGTGCAGATACCCACCCGAGGAACGAATACCTTGGACTTGGTGACTACTAACCTATCGTCTTTTTACCAACTCGACTCCATCATTTCTTATCCACCTTCTGGTCTTTCTGACCATTGCGTTATTACCATTCAATCAAGACAAAGGGACTCAAAATCAAATTATAAGAGAGACACGAGACCTTCACACAAAGCCATGTTCGGGCGTTAACTTGGTCAAATAGATTGGGATTTGTTCGACACTAATGGCACATGTGAAGAGAAGAATAATTATTTGACTGACATAATTACCACTGGTTTGGCTTATATCATGCCAGAAAAGCGGCTCTCCTTTCATCATAAAGACTTCCCGTGGATTAACGAGGACCTTAAAGGTCTGATTAAACTTCGACAGCGCGCCTTTTTCTCTGGCAACGAAACTTATTTTAAATTTTATCGTAACAAGGTCAATAGAACAAAGAAATTGTGTCGAGCCACTTTCTATAAATCGAAAGTGGAAAACCTAAAACAATTAAATCCCAAGCAATGGTGGCGTGAGGTTAAACGTATAGGTGGAATGGTTTCGAGTTCCACCATACGCGACTGTATTCAGATTGGAAACTCAGATCATCTCTCCTCGGTAGAATTGGCCAATTTAATTAACAATTCCTTTCTGGAACCTATGAAAGATTTCCATGCATTAAATCCTGCAGAGAATTTTTTGGATGGTAAGCTGGGAGGCCAGGTCTTTGACATAGCTACACCGTGGTTAACTTATAAAAAACTAAAATCACTTAATACATCTAAAGGACCTGGACCTGATGATTTCCCAACTATTATTTTTAAAGAATTTGCCGACGTTTTGGTATACCCAGTTTCCACTCTGTTAAACAGATCGTTTACAGAACAAAAATTACCATATTCGTGGAAACTAGCAAATATTACACCAATCCCATAAGACAATTCAATGTGTGATATAAATAAACACTTGCAGCCAATATCACTCACGTGTTCTATATCTAAGCTGGCGGAGGAAGTTGTTGTTGAGAAGTATATTGATCCGAAGCAATTTGGAGGCATACCTAAGTCATCAGCTACGCTAGCCCTTATTATCATGTTACACACTTGGGCAAAGGCAACTGACGGTACTGGAGACTCTGTACGAGTGCTTTTGTTTGATTATCGTAAAGCATTCGATCTAACTGACCACACCATAGTGGTGAACAAAATTCGTCAGCTTCAAATTCCACCACATATCGTCAACTGGTTGATCAGTTTCTTGATAAACCGGAAGCAGCGTGTAAAACTAGCAAAGGATTGTTTCTCCGAATGGGGGGAAGTTCCTTGTGGTGTTCCACAACGGACAGAGCTAAGACCGTGGTTATTCATCCTCATGATAAATGATCTAAGGTGGACTAATTTCACTTATTGGAAATACATAGATGAAACTACGGCGTCAGAAACCGTTCCGAGGAAACTAGGTAGCTTAATACAGACGGGAGTTAGCGAACTAGAATCATGGACTTTACAAAACAAATTTCAACTACAAGTTCAAAAGTGCAAAGAGCTGTTCATTCAGTTTAAAAAAACTAGAGTGCCCTTTACCAGTGTTCGATTAAACGCTGGGTTCGTCATGCTAAAATTCTTGGTGTTACTATTAGCGACGACTAAAGATGGTTCATATATATCACAGGAATTATTAAGAAAGCAAGCAAGCAGATTTATTTTATCGTTCAATAAAAACGAGCGAAGATACCAGCGAAGGAAATCCTTAATTTCTACTGTACTTGTGTCAGACCCATCCTCGAATACGCCTGTGAGGTGTTTCATTTTGCCTTGCCTGAATATCTTAGCAAAGCAATAGAGCGTGTCCAACGGAGAGTAACGTCAGTAATTTTTCCTGGTTTGCCATATCGTGATCGTTTGGAAAAATCAAATTTGATAACGTTAAGTGAACGTCGTAGAAATGCCTGTGCAAAACTGTTTTACCGAATATCTAACGATCCAACTCAAACTCCCATGCCTGCTGCCTGAACGAGGTATAACCACCTATGATTTAAGAAGTAGACGTAACTTTCAACTTGCAATAGTTAAGACAGATATATTTTTAAAAACTTTTATCTCTGCGTGTATAAGAGAGTTCTTGTAATTTAATTTTATGGATTTTATATATACGTTTAGTTACGTTTTGTAATATATGAATTAATTACATACACTATATTAGTTATTAGTAATATTTTGTAACATGAATTGGAAGTATACATAAATTTTAGACGCTTATATGTAAAATGAGCAAGTTCAGTTGTATTTAACAGCGAAGTGTTTCTTTTAATAAATCCAATCCTAATAATCCCAGACAAAGGACCTCAACCTAGTTCACGGTCAAGTTACCCCAGCGGCAGACATATGTACACATTACTTAAACACAGAGCAGAAAGCCTGCTCATGTGGGAGCTTGGTAAATATCATTCCATGCAAGCTTTTGAAATGAGTCATCTTTTTCAAAATAAAAGTTGTTTTACAAAAATAAGAGAGGAAATGTGGGCATTAGTCTTAAACCTTTGGATGAATTGGTTTTGGTTAAATAATAATGGGGCAAAATGTCCATTCGGTAAATAGTCCGTTCGTTGAATTGTTCGTTTGGCTGAACACCCGTTCGGTAGAACGTTTTTCGGAAAAATGTCTGGTTATCTATTTATGTCTGGTTAATGTCTTATAGTTATTAAGTTAAGACTTGATAAGAAACAAATAATTTGATTTTATAATTAATAGGATTGAAAACTAAGGTGTTGCTATGGCTACTAAATAACTTCAACTATGTTCTTCGGTTGAGTGATCTGTATATGCACAGTTTTCAGAAATTACGATTGACAATTTTTATGATATCCTCGACATCATGACTTGCTACAAATTTTCTTAACTTGGTTGACGTTATCACATACTTCATTTACATATTACAGAAAGTCAGTAACTCAAGAACAAAAGATCGATATCACTAAACAATCCACGGCATTCTTTATAGTTTTAGATTTGCTTTTAATCAAAGCAAAACTTACTTTGGGCTGATAGGCACTTAAATGGCATGACGATGTTATAGAAAACATTGTAATTGTTTCGTGTATTAACATATATCGGGAGCGCATGAGAGGATGGGCCAGCGAGCGAAGATACATGACCCTTAGCCAAGACCTCAAATTTTGCAACATAGTACCAGTCAGGCGGACAATAGTTATCATATCTTTTTGTAACCCTCTATGGGTCGACTTAGGCCCCGTCCACTCGTAGCAATTTTCATATGTATACGCACTTTTTTTCTGGGTCGGCTTTCCGTTCACACGTAAACGGTGAAAAAACGGCTATCAAATCCGTAACTTTTCAAAAACTCTCTCTAGAGAGAAAATTTTTGAAAACGTCGTTTTCATAAGCTCGTGTGGACACTCAACAACGGAAGTTTTCCAAAACGCCGAGGTAACGAATGAAATTCAGTCCACCAGACAAAGCTATAAACTGTGGTTTAATCCATTTTGTCAACCCAAACTACAAGTTAGATTGATCTTTTTGTTTAACTCACATCTGCGGTTAACATGATTCGTTTAATCGGAATTTTAAAAGATTTGGCGAGAGAGTACGACAATGAGTCGGGAAATTCACCGCGTTGATGATTGTAAATAAGTTGAGGAGATTATCAAAGCTACGCCATTCGATAAGGCCCCTGGGGTTGATAAAGTCCCAATTCGTTTTATTACTTGCTGGCTGCTATTAAGTCAAATGAATACCTCCTTTGACCTGGCCACTTTTCCGAGTGTTTGGAAACTAGCAGCAGTTGTTACTATAGGCGAATCCGTGTTTAAATGATTTACCTAATTAGCATGGGTAAAGCGAGAGTACCCAACGATTTGTTTCGGCATAACTAAGACAGAAACAAAAACGTGTTATTTATCAGTCGAGGACGTAGAATATATCATCTATAGAAAATAAGCGACGGGGAAGTTAAATAAGTGACGATAAATTCCCATCCCAAGAACGGTACATTTACAAGCCTTTAAATAGCGGAATGATCACTTTTGCCACCCAGCAATACAAATCTTGGTAAATGTGGTTTTCTTTTTATTCAGCATTCTTAAGCGATTTATAATGCCTTGTTATTAAATCTACCGTCATCTAGAACTCATGATTTCGCTTTCGTTCATTTCTTGGCCAAGTTTAAAATTATGCTGATTAGGTAAAATGTAAACGATGACGTCAGCAAGGATTCGCCTATATCAAAGCAAGGCAACGAGGAAGAATCGAATAATAACAGACCGATCTCTATTACCAGTGTTGTCATAGGTTTGTGAAATATAAATCCATAGAGAGATTAACTACGAAACAAAGAGGGAAGAAAGATGACATTCAACAGCTAGACTTACTTTTTCAGGAGATTAATAATAAAAATAGACAGCTTTTATATTTCTTAATACGAATAAAGCATTCGACCGTATAATCATTGCCCCGTACCTCCATCCAACACGGTTGTACTTTCGACCCTTTGGTCTTGATTTATTATCAGCCACCGGAAGTTTTTTCGACTGAATGTCACGTAGATGATACGAAACTCTATTTCTCATTTTGCCTAAAAGATTGTGAGGAACAGGCCTCCCCTAGTGGGGAACTGGCACTCCTGTCTGGTCCGCAAAGATATCCGTCTTCTGCATAGGCGTAGCTGGCGGCAATTGCCCCCCCCGAGACGTGAGGCAGCTGTAACATGTGCCCTGCCTTCATGGTTCCGGACACTAAAGAGAACAACTACACAATTCTTCCAGATTCTTTTTTGTTTTGCTCACCAATCCAACGATAAGATGTACAGCGAAATACGGGCTGCACTAGAAATACATTTCCGACCAAAGCACTTAGTTGTGGCAAAGTGACTCTATTCAATAGTTTAAAAACATCTCACTAGATGTTGTTGACCATGAGCTCTTAAAAAAAAGATGCGAACATTTTGTAAATTTACATGTGGATCGATGCATTTGTGGTTTACAATTAGAAAATTAAAATTAAATTGTTGGGAGGCAGCACTGTCAGACAAGATGACTTCGAAGTACGGCAGATAGCGATTTTATAGTTTCGAAGAGAGAAACAATTCTCTTAAAGCCCATCCACACAATGGCTTTTGTTGCACACGATTCTTTACCTTAGCATATACCATTAACCCTCAAGGTCCCAAATTTTTTCTTGTGATTCGTTTTTGAGTCATGTAGCATGTCTGGAAGACAGTCCTATCAGAGTTGTGTACATCAAGACGTAAAATTGTATAAAATCGACCCGTTTTAAATTCGTAATCAATTATTACCAGAGTGAAAATTAACAAGATCAATCCAAAAAGATTTAATTCGATCGATCGTAAAGTGAAAGCAGTTTTTTCGCCCCAAAATGAATCATTTAGATAGAAAAATAACCAATAACTTCAATGAATGAAGTTTTCAATCATTTGAATTAACGGAGCGCTGCTAAGAAGACTAGCATGAGGACGCCCATGGTTTAAAACGAGATCCAAAATATGCAATATCTATTGACTATCTAACATATTAGGAAGATGCAAGTTTAGTACTAGAAATACGTGTACGAAATACCCTTCGCTCTCACTTCTACCGTACCGTGTCTATTAAAGTGCCTATGAATCGAAAATTAAGTTGTTCTTATTTGAAAGAGCATTCGAAGTGATTTAGAAACTCCTTGTGTAGTTTCTCCATATCTGGCTTCGTTTTTTAGGATACTTCAGTTGGTTTGATATGGAAATAAGACGACCAATGACGTCATAAGGTTGATAAAGCATTTGGACGAATTGGTAAATACGTTATAACTCATCCACTATTCAAAAAAATCCATTGAAACTTCATCAACTGTTAGGACTCAAAATACTGAACTCATCCTCGTTAAAATATTGCTGCCATGGTGGCATATTCATTCCCATATCTATTTCCTAAAAGCAGAACGGTTCTTGTCCTGTCACGATAAAGCAAAATATGATGCCTTTACCTTTATATGGTGTATAGAATGCCGAAGGAAGCAATTGTAAATAAAAAAAATATCTACTAAAAGGCTAGAAAGGAGAATTATAGTTCATAGACTGACGGGATATGGAAAGGAATATGTCGCTATGAAGACAATATTTTAATGACGATGGGTTCAGCATTTTGAACTGTACCATTTGGTGAAGCTTCGGTTGATTTCCTTGAAACAGTTGATGAGTTATAACGGATTTACCAATTCGTCCAAATGCTTTATCATCCTTATGACGTCATCGGTCGTCTCGTTTACATATCAAACAAACTAAAATATCTCCAAAACGATGCGGTATATGGACAAACTACACAAGGAGATTCTCGAAGTCATTTCGATTGCTCTTTCAAATAAGACCAACTTAATTTTCCTTCATAGGCACCTCAATGATGACTGTAAATATTCCGCAGTGCCGCTACAATTTAATATGTTAGCATTTTTTATAGTTTAAACAGTTTTCTTATCGTCCAAAATTGTACACATTTTGCCCTTTTCCTTAAAGAAGTGCCAAGATGCTCTGCGGAACCGTTCCCCCCACTTCTAAAATTATTTCGTAGCCTATTACTCAGCAATGACGTTTTTTTAATTTTTGGTTTTCTTTTTTTCTTCTTAGTTGTCTTTTTAGTGATTTTAAGGGTGCGTTCGATTGACCAGATTCCGGAATAAGAATGCATTCCAAAACAGCTATTTTGAATACTCTGGAACTATAACAGCAGTTCAATCTAACAGATCTTCTGCTTTATTCCAAGTATTCTTATTCCGGACTAGGGTCAATGGAACGGAACTTAACATATCGAGTAACCTCATTTCAAACGTTTTACTTATTTCTTCATACAGAGACAAACATATGTTTCATTAATCTCTGGACATCAAACCATAATTTCAAGTTTGGTTGAGACATAACATATCAAGGGTGCTGCTAACGCTCGCATTCAGATTCTTTTCACTCTTCGAAAGTGATTTTGTGGTCTATGATGTAGCAATGATCTCTTTTATCGTTCTTTCGTTACGTTTTGTCCTCTCAGTAGTCTTTTTAGCGGTACTAAGATATCTTTTAACCTCATTTCAAACAGCGTTTTATTTCTTTACACAAAAATGAACACATATTTCATTTGTCTCTGGACATTAATCTATCATTTCAAGTTACGCAGGGGAAGAACATATCAAGGGTGTTCAACTCGGGAGAATCAGTACGTGTTGGACGTTGATCTTTTAGGTTACAGTAGTCTTGAGGAAGGCTGGTAAATTACGTTGACTGACGTTACGATGGTTTCAGCGGCGGCCCCTTTACTTAAATCTGAAGATGGCCGTCGCTGGGGCCATCGGAACGGTAGTCAACAAAACACCAGTTTTCCTCAGGACTACTCTAACATGGAAGATCAACTTCCAACACATATTGCTGGTTTGCACGTAGCATCATAACTAAGTTTGCGTCGCTTAAAAAGTACACTTTTAATTAGCTTCTTTTGTTTTATCATTTAAATCTCTGGAGATTCAGGACAGGCCAAGATTATCAAAGGTGTTTGTAACACTCGCATTCAGATACGTTTCATTCTTCGAAAATAGTTTTCTGGGGCATCACACTTTGTTTTTTATATCCGATTTTTTCGGAAAATTTGTCAGAGTGGTTACACCAACCTCTTTCAACATTGCATGACCTAATAAATATTAAACGGTTCTATTTCTGGTGTATTTTACGGTTGTCTGGAAGAGGTAGAGCTGCATTCACATAAAAACAAATTAAGTCGGGTTAATGTTAAAAAACAGCAAACAAAGGAAGATTAAAATTCTAAAAAAATTTTTATTACTTATTATTCCAATCAAACTCGCATTTACAATTGTACGGTATTTCGTGTAGGTATATCTAATGTTGGTTAAATGTACACCATATAAATATAACAGTTGATTGCTTTTCTAAATTTAATTATCACTTCGTTAAGATCCTTTAAACAACTACGTCTTCGTATCACGGTGGCTTTACTAATGCCATGTTGAGAAGTTTTGATTAAGAGAAACATTGTCTTCAGTAGTAAATCAACATAATTGACTGTAAATTTACATTTTTGTTCTTCGGGGCCTGGTTGTTCAAATGACGATTACCGCTAATTCTGGGTTAAAATTTAATCGGCTTTTTTGTTTGTTGTGCTGTTTAACAATTTTTGTTCAAACTATACCGGACAAAACCTCTCTCTGTATGGTATCTGAACAGAAGATCCCTGAACATCCTTTCCTACGCTTGCAGTATTTCATCTAGATTAAGCTAACCGCCTTTTTAACAACCAGGCCATTGTTTCTTTCTTTGCGACTCTTGGTTGACCCATTGTTTACCAAAATGACCAAAAACCGCCCTTTAATTATTTTAGTCTTTCTAACGCACGACGATTTTACTTGTCAAAGAGAAAGCGCTTGGTAAACAGTGGGTTGAATTGCTCTACCATTGGAGCAAACAGATGTGACCAATTTACTAAGTTTAACTAATTTATTAACTAAGTTTATTATAAACTAAATTAACTAAGTTTAACTAATTTATTAACAGGAAAGAGAACTTGTTTATTTTTGCCAAAACTTGCGGTTATGTTAAGTCGCAGTTCCGTCAACGTTAAGGTGTTACTTCAATTTATTCTCATTTATCGTAAATAACGTTAAAATTATGGGAGTTCAATGTGTCGAGGGCTTTTCCAACAAATCGTTACATTCCAAAGAAAGTCTTGTTAAAACACGGTTAGTATGCCCATGACTTTAACTAAGCATGAGCGACAGAATGGGTTATGTTTTAAAGCAGAGCGTTCAAATAGGTTCAATCTTTATTCAAAGAAATGATTGAAGGTGCCACGAGGATCTCATCAAAATTGGACCTCCGTCTGAACAGGCAATAACTTTAGAAGTTGGAAAACGACCAGGTTGTCCCGATGAGAATTTGGATGCTTAATAAGTGTTCACGGTATTGCTTTATTCTTGTTACTTTGAACAACAGTTTAAAGGTGAATTCGGAGATGTAAACAATTCGATGCAGATTTGTATACTTTTAGAAAATCAAGGCTTATGTTTCTGACATTCACTAGTTTTAACAAGGCGATTTGGCGTACCAAGGTCCTCCCCGCTACACTGATTGACGAACAGCATTTCGATTATAAAATGAATACTTCGATTATAAAGTAAATAACAAAAAAATGATAATATTACAACAGCATTTAGAATTGATGTATTGTATGTAATGTGTTTTCTATGTAGTAACTCTGACATTGGAGTTGGGAATAGTTCACACAAAATTTGACATCAGAACAAGCCTGGCACAATCATATGAGATTTTTGGGTGTAAACTTGACAAGAGGAAGACGGTTTTTCAACTCATTTTTCGAACTTTCCTATGGAGTAAACAAGCGAGACCTCCTTTAGTTTTATGCAGCTACATGTACACTGATATATGTCTGAAATATTTAATGCCTAAAGTTTGAAATGGCCAAATAAAGTAGTGCACCTAAATTTTAAACGATCTCGGACACATGTCCCAATACCTTCCATGCATACTACAACCTAATATTTACTGCAAATTTTCATAATTATATCTCTATGAAAGATTGCGCATTACCAGAATTCTTTTCTAGTACTGATATATAAATATAAATATATATTTATATATATATATAGCAGTGTGGTATATTGCACATCTCAGCATAGAAGTTAGAATGTTTATATACCTTTTGGATGGGCTGGGTCGTTCCGTTTCACCGCGCCGATGAGCCCCAGTGAGGGCAAAATAGCTGTCCGCGGTTGCCAGATGACCTGGACACTGCTCAATTAGTTGTCAGTCTGGCCTGAGGAACCCTGGGACAATGAAATGACTAAAATATATTTGAGCATGTGTATTACAGCAGTGTGGTATATCCCACAAATAAATTTCGCATTTATATATATTCCTAAAACTCATACGAGAAAAACACAAAGGAAATTCACAACCGTAACGGATCGTTTTGACCCTACGAGGGAAGGCGATTATCTTCAACACTTTAGCGGCCTCCAAAGTGTGGCATCTAGCGAAGATCTATCCACCGTCGCGAATGGCAACCGACTAGATGAATAAAGCACTGTGAAAGTTTATGTGGTCTGGCAAACCGGAATTAGTCCAAAGAGAGATGTGGATGTCACCCCCCGAACACGGTGGTCTGGGAGTCATCGACGTGACCGAAAAGTGCAGTTGCCTCTTAATATCCCGTGGGTTTAAATTCCTAGATAAGGGCGAAGCGACATGGAAATTCCTCATGTATTACTTCGCAGAAAGATCACTTGGTGTTAACGATATCAATCGGCCCAACAGCGACCACCCATCCGAACTTTACAAGCACACGCTACGAGTTCTCAAGGAACACGGAGTGGTCCTCGAAAATCCAAAACCGTGTCGGTATTTTTACAGTCGAGCTATACCTGACAAAGTTACCCCTGTACAGCTGCCGTGCCAAATTAAGTAGGACTCCGAATACTCGACTCACAACTGGAAAGAAATCTGGCGGAACAGCCAAAAAAGCCTCAACGACTTACTCGTAAACGATTTCACTTGGAGAACAACCCACCGCGTGCTGCCAGTAAATACTACACTACACAGATGGAATTCCAGAATTCCTTTGACCTGCGCACGATGCAACAGAGGACGAGAGATTCTAGCTCACGCACTAGTACTCTGTCCTTCGGTCTCCAGCATGTGGATGTTCGTGCTCCGCCTGTGGAACAGAATCGACAACAAGATAACGAGCCTCTCAGAGGAAGAAATCTTACTTGGATCGCTGCCCACGAGGCCTACTGTTGACCTGGTTAGATACTTATTGTCAGTGGCGAAGTTCGCCGCATGGAAAGAACGGGTATCATATCAATTCAAAAAAGATTTTAAGATTATCAGTGAAGTTTACTTTCGTAATTATGTACGTATACGCTTAAAATTAGAAATGACTTATTTGGACCGCACCACGTTCCTCAATAGATGGGGTGTAAATAATGTTTTGTGTGCTCTAAAGAACGGTAAACTTCAGATTGATATTTAATAAGAGCGTGTAACATAACGAGATGGAATTTAATGTTGCTTAAAGATAAACGTGTAAAATAATTGAGTTAATATGGTTCGCTTTGGTGAACTCACCTCAGGGGTTTTTAATAAAAGCCTTTTACTAAAGATTTCCGTGGAGGAGAACGATCGAATGAGTCTATAGACGAATTTTTCTGTGGCCCAGCCTTTT
>JBAHVQ010184294.1:0-15754 GCA_036872915.1 Nanipora kamurai | reverse complement strand
CATAAAATGGTAATTTGGGCTAAAAAACCTCCCTGGCTCCTCCAGAGCTGACTTTCCTCAATAATAATAATAACAACCAGTGGCGTAACTATGAATTTTTAGCGGGGGGGCAAGGTTTAAGATATTCCGACAAATGGGCGTAGTCATGTGGGCGTGGCCACATAGAAATATTCCTTCAGTTACTTGATATAAATAGCTCCTTTTTGAGATATCTGAAGAAATTTGTTTTGTATTCCTGTGAGCAATACCAAATTATTAAGGCAACTATAAATTCTGTAAATAAGTAGCGACTAATGAGTATTGATGATGTTTCGCGCCTTATCAACTAAAGGTATTATCGCAATTTCCGCTAAATTGCCGACATGCGAGCGAAAGTGCTCTAACGGTATGTTAGAATGAATTACCGGTATTGGTGCCAATGGCGATCGACCCGATATTTTGTTTGCCAAAATACAATTTACATGTGTCTAAATAGTGTCAAATGTAACTGCAGAATTTGAGAAATAGGGAACGTATCATTGACGTCTAATTTAAAATGTATTATTCCATGCCCCAAGAATATATGATACGAAATGTCGCAATTTATGTATCTCCAAAGCTTGCATTCAAATTTCCGACATGGAATCACAATTTTCCAACAAATGGCCATCCAGATGCTGTGGGGGCGCAACCACCCCGCTGTCCACCTATAGTTACGCCACTGACGGGTATCTATTGGTTCTCGATAGCAATGCTACATACGCTACCTTCACGATCCTTGAATTCCTCTTGAGCTAGTTTCTTACATTCCCTATCAATATGCGATACACTCTCACCTTACCCACCACATAACCTACATAGACAAAACAGCAGACTCTCTATTGTGTAGGTTGTGTGGTGTGAAAGGTAGGATATTGTTGGCGAGGGTAAGAAAACGGCACGCTAGGAACGCAAGCGTCGTCATGACAATGTGGCCCAACGTTCTGCACTGGGAAAAAAGTGAAGCTTTTTCTGCGACCACAACCTGGAAACCATTACAGAGAATGAGGACTTGAAGATTTTGTGGGATTTCAACATTCAATCTGATTATATAAATTTATGGAATATAGACTGCTTTATATTGTAGCAGTGAAAGAGAAAGAATGCCTAACTATTAACATAACCATTCCAACAGATAACTAGACGATGTAGTATGATGAACTGAAGAAGTAGCGATCACAGTGATCAGTTGGTGCTCTAGGTGTAGTAAGCAAAAACTTCGAAATATTCAAGTATCAGCCAGAGATAAGCTTACACCATTTCCGGAAAAATATCCTATGTGGAACTGCGACAATATAGACGAAAAAACTGGAGCATTAAACTTGAAACGTGTAGGTCACTGGCTGGGACTTGCTTTCAAGAAATACATACCAGGCGAGGACCGCCATATCAGTGAAAACAAGCAAATAATGATGTCTTTCCCGGTTTCTATTTCCTGTTGTTCATGGACCGATTGTATAAATACTACAATGCGTCATTATACACGCATAGCCTTAACTTCATTCTTTTAAATTTTATCTATGTTCACCCAGTGTTGAGCTTTTGTGTTTTTTTCAACGGAACTCGAAATAATGGAGATGAAGCTATACGTGTATGCCGATGCATTGTGGTATTTACGCAATTATTTAACGAGCAAATTTATTTAGCGATTTTTTAAAGATTTAGGAGAGAAATACGATAGATTTAGTGCGTTTTCGCTTTTTGTTCGTCTGGCGAAATTCAAATTTCGCTAGACGAACAAAACCCGGACGAAACGTTACAAATCAGTTTATGTGACTGGTAATTATTGACAAAGCCGATCACTGGTCGACATTGCTTTATAAGGAAGCGCTCGTCATCCGCGGCCTGAAACCGCAGCTCAACCATTGCACGAAAGCATCCCAAGAACTCATCATTTTCTATTAATAGATCTTACATGATTGTTCTTTGTATAAATAGGCCCCCAACCTGTAACCCAGCAGCATTCCTGGTGATAACTAAAGCATAGTTAAGACGTCGAATAAATTAACTATGTTATCGATTTTCGGAGCTACCGTTGTTGTTTATTTTTTTATTAAAATACTCAGTGGTTCCCGCAATTTCGCTAAAATAAGTTGTCGCCAAAATAGTTGCATTAAGGTAACCACCTCACGAAACAAAACATCCACATTGTATAATTCAAAAAGCACCTAGTATGTGAGGGTAACCACCTCACTTCACACAAATATGTAAGCACCTAATACTGTATCACAAAATAAGTACCATACAGTGTGGTTTTGGAACCGAACATACTGTGAAAACCAACCAGCGAAATGCTAAAAGTATCCAATAAGATAATATAAGTACTCAAGCAAGGCGTATGTTTTTACTTAAGGCAGCTTTGGCGTTCCATACTATACCATCATTGTACACAGCAATTCAATTCTTCCTTCCAAGTCAATCTGTGAATTAAAACCATCTTCTTTTTATTGAAGTATATTCCCAAAGAGGGGTGCAATCCCAGTAATCCCCCACTGAATCCGTCAGCGTTTAACTGAGACGACCAGCGGACATTCGTGAAGCTTGTAATGTTACAAAAACGACTTCTGATCCTGCAACCTTCTGATGACCTGTGAGACGTTTTTAACCATTGAGCTAGCAAGACTAAGGAGCTCCCACATGAACAAGATTTGTGCTCAATATATTAGTGTTTAAGTGAATTGTGCATGGTTGTAGCTCCATATGGTCAGCTAGAAGTAGCTTGCAAGATGGCTGTCATTCTGATTCCCATGGAAGAACAAAAAGCAAGAAGGCTTTTAAATACGAAATTACTTTCTGTAGCTTTTAAATAAGAAATTAGTTTCGCGCGCCGTCGCTCTCGCAGTAAAATTTATTGGTGAGTTTTAGACGCATGCATACAAATTAGGTAGGTCCCCTGTGATCATAGAAGCAAAACTTCACTTCCATTTCAGCTGTGTGATCTATAATGTTTGTGCATTCGTACTTCCTGTCGTAGATAACCTGACAAGCGTCCATTATTTAGGTAACCCTTATTCGGCTGGTAATAATTACTAAAAGATTAACATCGATCGTGGATAGGATTTTAAAAAGCTTTCTCGTAGATGAATTTAACAGACATAATGGGAGCCACCTGTTTATTATAAAAAGCATCAAGTACGTTTTACCTTGTCAGTAAATAAGAGGTTATTTTTCTTCGATAAAGCTGCAGGAAAGGATACTGTCACAGCTTCTTCCAAAAGGTAAGAGGTAGTTAAATATGAATACGAGTATTTCATCTGAATGTGCGAAATGATGGTCCAGATTACTGTTCCCAGACGATTTGTGAAGTGTGCATTTAACTACCAAACAAGATACGCAACACCTATTATAGTTAGCTACGATATCCAGTTCGAAGTTTTAGTTATTTATGAAACTTTATTGGGTAACACTCAGTTTACTCATGATTTATATGATTCCATATTTTACATTTACGTATCCGAGCCGAAACTTTTTTTATACAGCCTTAAACCCTTGTGTAATATATAGGTCCTTAGTTGGAACGAAGTTTGCCAATTGCGAAAGTTCTTAACTTTTCCCTCGTCATTTCCCCTACTGACGAACTTAGACATCCCATTCTCACCTCTTCGCACACCATTGTGTTTTTCCAAAACACTTTATTTTTATAACACGGTATTTTAACACCTTCCCGGCAGGATGTCTTCCCTTGACAAGTAAATCGTCTAGGGTTAGAATGATTTATGACTGAGCCATTTAAGGAAAGAGTTTAGTACTACGGTAACTATGGAAATAAACAATTCAATGCAAGCTGCGTCTTACTCTGAATACTGCCATATTATTCATGTGCAAATCGGAACCAAAAAAACCCGAAGAAACACCTTGCCACCGGTAATGTTTATGGTCATTGCTAATTGTAATTGTGAACAATAGTCAGTAGAAAATGTATACTGTGTCAACATTTATTTTTTTTGTGTCTAAGTGATTAGACAAACGTTTGTGCACACGTTTTTATATTTGTTATACCACTTGTCTTAGGAAAAACTTTTCCAATAACCCCAGAATTCCCCGTACTAGGTTCAGAACCGCTAATATACCCGGATGCAAACAGGGATGCGGATATTACTTATGACTAGTTTTTCAAAGTCACAGCATGCACAAAGTGATGGAGACATAGCCACGTACAATCTGTGTACGGCTGTAGGGTGCTGCAATAATTACCAGTCTTAATCCACAATCTACAGTAAATGGATTTGAGTGGTTTTCTGACACGGTAACATAACCAAACGTTTTAAAAAATCTACTTGGAAACACAAAGATGTGCTCGTATTCGGGTTCCAGCTGGTGTCATAGTCGTGTTGACATTTGTACCGATGAAAAAGTAGTTATGGTCTATCTTATAGTGCTGTGATGATTACTGAACTGAATTGTTATTCAGAACTTCATCCGCACTTTAACATACTAAGGCTGTCGCTGTGGCAGCACTTAGTTGGCACGCATTTTTTAAGTCCTTGTTGTTCAATGGTTGCAATATCTAACCAGTCATCAGATTCAGGTAGTTACCAGCTCGATCCCTCCATTCCATCAGAAATACTTTTTATGTTTAGATTCCGAACAGGTAAAATGTTGGTAGTTACTTAAAATGCAATATAGTTTATGAGTTATTCTCCTTAAGGACTTTTCTTGATTAATTTATAATGTTAAAAGTATATCTGGAGCATTTTCAACCTCAAAGTTTCTCCGAAATAGACCACAACCCTGTTTCTATGTTTTCTATTTCTTTTATGAAAAGATTTTCGGAGATCGGTTTTAAATCTAGGTATAAGCTGCAAGATTATTGTTTCGCATAAAGTTTCCTATATTAAAGAAGCCATTTTGTCGTCCTAAGCTAGTCGAGAAATGTTCAAAATTTCCAAAAACAAATTATAAAAACCATTTTATGTTGTTTGTTGTTTATACGCGCTACTTTTTAGCCAGACATGTGTGAAAAGCATTTTATGAAACTGATATGCATTTTGTTAGCATACTCATGCTAACGACCTATACCACTCGCAAAGGCACTCGTTATCGTAGCGAGTGCTGAATGATAAATGTAATCTTTTGATCTCACTATTTATCGATGGTTAAACCTTCCATAATCGCATTACAGCCGACAAATTAGTCGCAAACTAATCGCCGACTGTTATGGTTGCCTGGAAACCAGGTCTAAAGTTAAAGTCAGGTCAGTTTTCTCGATTGTAATAGAAAAACTTCACCATTAAGTGTTGCTGAATAATTATGATCCGTGATCGCAGATAGTAGTGACCTTAAGATCGGCGACGTCAACTTCAACGACGACCTCTTTTAAAATGTAATCATTTAAACAAACCACAGTTATTTGACAACCGTATTTTACATTTGTCGCTTGTTTTATGACTTCTAGATTCTAGAACACTCCAGGTCTTCTAAAACGACTGTAGTCTCGGCTAAAATTCAATCTTAAGTGATAGCTTTTGTCCCTTTCCGAGCTAAAGTCGTCCTGAAAACGTTAAAATGGTCTAATTGGCGTTGTATACAGAACGACGACAGCTTGGAAAATACTCTGGAAAATTATTCATTCTATTTATTTTGCATGAAAAATTCTTTTGTTAGAGGACGCCGTCGTAGAAGTTGACGACGTAGATCTTAAGGTCCCAATTTTCCAGACAACAACGAACAGAAAGTCATTTTTGATCATTTAGGTACCAGTGACTAAGCAATTGGGGTTTTCTGTTTCCCGAGTTTTGTTAAAAACATCATGGCAAACAGCTGTGTTCTAATGACGGATTGCAATCTTGATTATCAATTGACATTGTGAAGAAGTTTAATTAATTGTCAGTAACTGTACTGACCTCTTTGAAAAATTCTAATAGGGCATGACATGGCTAAAATTAGACAACGGTATCCACAATCAGATTCATCTGATTGATCTCCTTCGTAGAGTTGCGATAACAACACACCTTACTTCTGATCTACCAAAATACCGAACTTCGAAAAGGCTGTTAAGAGAGGATGTCTGTAAATATCAGACAAAAGCACAATTTTCACGCAACTCTCGAAAAATAGTTTTAACTCGATACTGGCGGAAACATGGGTAAATAAAAGTTTTCAAGGTTAGTTGTCAACAAAGTGGCGTTTTTCTAGTAAAAGCCCCATAATCTAGTTTTTTTCATTTGCATTTCAAATTGACTGAAATGTACACCTAAAGTTGGTAAATTTCGCGATTGTGAAAACCTATCTTCAAGTCCAGCTCTTTCTCAAAACAGCTGCGATTTGTAGCAAAACAACTGAACTCTTCTTTAGTATCATTTACGGTTTCTTTACTTCGTTGTGAATACCCTATTGCCCTCCTTTAAAATATTGTAATTTTACAATATTGATCAGCAGAGTAATAAGCACGTCCAAAAAAAAACAATGTTCAGTTTGCGCCATTACTTACTTATACACGGGATCAAAATCGCAAATATATATATATATATGTGTGTGTGTGTGTGTGTGTGTTCTTCTTCGGAGTCGTGTAAGACCACTACGTGTAAGTTACATTAAGTCACACCTCAATATATATATATATATATATGTCTATAAATATACAAAATAATTTACATAATAAACATGAAAGTATATACAGTGAGATAATTATTTATACAAAGGGTTTAAATTCTGTAAGAGATGGAGCTGATTTGGTTCGTTAAGAAGACTATTCCCAAGAACAGCTCCCCTATAATTAAAGCCTTTCTTGTAAGCTTCAGTGGTCTTATTGTGAAAATGTTGTAATTTGAGCAACGTAGATTATGTTCACGAACCAAGGTTGTTTGTACAAATTTCTTAGAGAGATAATTAGGAAATATATTGTTGATTTGTTTGTACATAAGTGTTTTAAAATGCTGTGAGCGTCGGTCTTCTAAACTAGTCCAATTCAAGTCAGGTAGACCTCAGTAGACGTGACATTAAAGTCAGCCCCTGACACTATTGCTGCTGCTCCGTTTTGTAGTTGTTCCGGCCTTAACCCCGATTTCTACTTACACTGTAACAAAAATCGAAATGTGGGAGAATTAGTGGTTTGTAAATTTAAACCATCGTTGACTTGCGAAGATATGGTTTAAGCCTCCTTAATGCTCCAAGAACCTTAGTGACCTTAGACACTATGTTTGCCAGATGTAGTTCCCCCGATAATAGTTCGTCAAGCTCTAACCTGGGCATTTATAAGTCTTAACCCGGGAAATTTGTTGTCCATCAATAGCAAAATCTGGTCGGTCAGGTATAGCTGAGAGTTTTTGTCGAGTAGCAGCGAACATGCACTTAGTTTTAGTGTGGATTAAGGATTAGTTCATTTAAATTGAGCCATTTTTTAAGTTCGACTAAGTCTTTACTCATAACAGAAAAAAGATCTGGGTTTATCGGCTCCATATGTTAAATTGGTATAATTCGTGTATTACCGGCCATCGATCAAAAGTTTGCAATTAGGCAAATCATTTATGTAAAGTACAAGCAAGAGTAGGCCCATAATAGATCCTTGGGGTACACCATATGTCATGTTTAGCTTATCGATGGAACATTTCCAACAACCGATATTTGAATCCATTCAAGTAGATAGTTACCAAGTAGTTTCCAGGTCAGACATTTCAAATAAACGACAATTTTTGTAATAGTAAACACGTTTCGGCATACTTAGCCATCTTCAGTATAGTGGAAGAGATCTAGCTATAATTTACAATCGGATATATAGTCATTACATGTCAAGTGATATGGATATTAAATTAGAATGTTATAAAGGCGCAAAAGTTAAAAAAAAGTTAAAGTTAAAAACGGTGTTAAGATGGTGTATCTGTTTATTAAGGTCTGGTTTAATTTCTTAATGTAAAGTGCTTCTTTGAGTTTTAATGAAAAATAAGAGTGAGCATTGTCTAGGACACGAAAGCATGACGGTGTGAAGTTAGATTTGCATTGAGGTGAAGCGAGGATTTGCCGGGCTGGTCCGGTTCCAACGTTATTACATCAGGTGAACTGGCTAGGTTGCCCGTGCGCTAGTCCGGTTGGCTCATATCACCTTTGTTCTCACACATCTCTGCAGTACGCTTTAAAAGTCCAGGAAGCCCTCTGGGGAGGAGAGTGCTGTTGGCTTGAAGCGGACTGGCTCGTTTCGATGCAATTGTGGTATTTTAATTACAGAGTTTTCCACTGTTTGGCGAACTGGCCCATTTAGAGACCTGGCCTGGCTACCGGCGCCAGCTTGCCTTATATATGTAATTGGGGCCTGGAACTCACGCGCATTTTACCTCTGTTGTATATATACAGGCATTGTCTATTTGTCACGGATGTTGGTTATTTTTAATTAATTCGCGCAGAATTTCACATCCCTAAATACATCGCTTTGCTTGTCACTTCCTATGAGCTATACCTTTCGTCTTTACACCCACGGAATTAAAATATTTGACTGATTCTTATCTTCCAATTCGTATGAAGATGTCATCTGGAACGAATCATGGCAGATTGTTGATATTCTTGATTTTTGGAATGTTTAGTCCAGCCAGTGATTTCTTTCCTACCTTCAAAGAATCAGTCGAAAACACTTTCATGATGTTTAATATCTAAAGTCCATGGAAGTACTGCACATACTAAATCCTTGAAATTTCTAGCGTCCTGGTGTTAGTCTTGTACGTGGTGGCTCCGCATGAAATTAGGTTTCGATGTTTTACACTCTTAAAGTCAGTCCTAAGCGATCCACTTCTAATAACCAGAATGCTGAAAATTGCCATATGAATACTTTGAAAAGTTTTAAATTTCTAGGGGGGGAAGACCCCTATTTCCAAAAAGAAATATTATATGTATATATTTACATCAGTATGGTTTATATCAACTGAAAATTTTAATTTATTGATGTTCTCATTTTAAACACTTTTATAGTTTTAATTTTTTAATATTTATTCTTTGTTTTATTTTCCTAATTTTTTTTAATTGCCGGTGTCCTCTTGAAAACCAAATGAGTCTTACAATAATAATCTAACGAATAACATAAATAGCATGGTTCTCACTCGGAAAAGGCCGTTAAACAAAAGTTAATCAACAGCTTGGAGTACATTCAAATCGGATTGTGTTGAGCAAATGTATGTTCGAAAATTTACACTAAAGTAAAAGTTTGAAGTAACTTCCCAATATTTACGTATGTAAAAGTGAAAGTACGTGCTGAAAATTTAACTTAAGAAAAAGGATGGGAAAAATGTGCTTTTCTGGAAAAAGTACGAGGGAACATATATAATTAGAAGAACTACTAGAAATACGTGCACGCCATAGCCCCCGCCAACGCTACTACCATACACTTTGAGAATACAAATTGTTATTGGGATATAAAAAAAAAATATTGCACTATGATAAAAAAAATCATGGAATTTCAGAACTTTAAGTTTAACAGACCATGGATTTGAGTGATTATAAAAATTGGAAAACGTACAGATATTAATCTAAGACTTTTTTTGCAAAGTAAATAAAGGATTAGTTGTGGAATAATAAGTGCTTCCGCGATCTACTAAACCGTATAGAGGTACAGGATAAACCAATGATAATAATTATCAATTAATTATTAAATAATTCCAACATCGACGCTAACAAAAAGTCTTACGTTGGGTATAACTTCAATATTACATTTAACCTTTTGTGAATGATTTGAAATGTCTGTTTGTCAGTTAGATTACAGTGAATTAACACACCTGCCGTAATTTGGTACCGGTAGTGTCATATTATTAGCTTAAGTAGCTTGTCATTCAATGGAAGTTTCACTTGATAATTAAGTTTTCTTAGAAGAAGGAAGTATAAAATACTGTAATTAGTCTTCGACACCGCTTTGTGTTATATATTTGTTGGCATTTGTATTAGCCTGATAAAAAGTACCATTTAGGCCTCTATAATAAGACTAAAATAACTTTCATAACAGCAGTTTGACATTTTCTTACTATTCTGGAAATCTGAGGTAGTATGACACCCAAAGTTGTTTGTTGTGAAATATTTGAGTTAGGATCAAAATTATAGACATAACCACTAGCCTAGCTATAGGCACTAACTTTTAAGCTAGATAGCATATTTACGACCTGTGCTATTAAACGTCAAAATAGCGTCAAACTTGGATACCAAAATGATTTGTAGTACATGAACAATTCTGGATTTACATCTACCTGTAGGATGATCATATACTGAATCATTGTACGATTGCATTAAGATCTTTCACAGTTTAAAAGTTGGTTTATCAAGATAGGTGAATTTGCATCTTCTAATTGGTAGATACTGTATTTCTCGGTTCGTCCATTGAATGTTGTAATTCTGGGACTAAACATCTGTTAAAGAGACATTCACTCCAACTCTTTATGCTTTTTTCAACGCATATCTAATTATAAGTTTCTTCCAAGGCCAACACCAGCAGTAGCTTTGTCTCTCAGGCATTCTCGAGCGGTTTATCCATAGGTTTCTCCTACAGTTTACGTAACTAACTTTACAATTATTGCTGATACGATTTTGTAAATTAAAGATTTGGTTCACGAGTATAAACTGATTCTCTTTTACGGCTTAGTTGTCTGATCAATTGCATCCAGGACCGCAAGTTGTGACGTGACGCGGTCAACTTGGTCTAGCGGTTTATACATATAGATAGATAGAAAGATAGATAGTTGTTAAAAACAAAACCATATGAAGAGAGTGCTCGATACCAAAGTAGAGCGATATACAAACTACCAGAGGCAGTCTTGAGTTACTTCATTTATTTCTTATCACAGTGTAAGATTGAAAAGAGTGATAAGAAATAAATGAAGTAACTCAAGACTGCCTGTGGTTGTTTGTATATATATATGTATATATATGTACATATATATATATACCATAGTTAATAGAACTATGATATTAACCTGCGAAAAGCGAACTTTTGTTTCGCTGGTCATCTCTCGGTAAATGAACTTGGAGCATGTAGGGATTAGAGCGATTAGTTCAATAGAGCCTTTCAAACTATAACAAGACGCTCGATAAGCGTTTACCCAAGTTAAATGAGCATTGGGGCTTTAGCAGTTTGAGTTTGCTCTGAAATTTTCTGTCGGCTTGTTATAAGGGAGCTTTAGAAGCGCCAGCGACTACTACACTACGGGATTCGTTGTTTCCACATTCCACCTTCTTACGCCATGATGCATTCAGGCCATAATCCTGTTGCCCATGCTCATCACACTACGAGATATTTGAAAAATCCGGTGGTCAGTTTAGTCACCACTGTAAGATTATGGCGTGCAAGTACGTGATGGCGCAAGAATATGGCCTGTGCAAGCAACGAATCTCGTAATCGTACTCGTAGTCACTGCTAAAGCTCCCCATACTGCTACACTTTTATTAAAAGTACACCAATAACCCATGGCCAGAACAATTTGGAGTCTCATTTGCAGGTAAAATACCAATTGAAAGAGATATTCGACGGCAACGTCGTCTACTTCACAACAGCATCTTAATATATCACTTCGAACAGTTCAAAATCTACAAACTCGCTTCATGATGGACATAGTTCTTCATAACTCTTCGATTTTCCGTACTTGAAAACACATTGCAACATTTTTCAGTACAGTTCGACAACACATTCAAACATAAGTTTGATCGATTCAATAAGAGAGTTAAACATAGACCTGATCGAGCACACATAAATGTATGATTATGATCGAGGTCAGACGCTTTCCGAAATCGCTCCTTATCTTTTAATGTTGATCTGCCACGATCAAAGTGTGCGATTGCAAGCATTGTGACCGTATTTATCTATTTAATAAGTGTATTAAAGAAGATTTTAAACACGTCGAAGCAGTGTGTAATTTGTGTTCGAAGCGAGGAGATAGTCACATGCCTTTGTTTTGCCAAGCCGATTGCCTAATATCGCGAGCGGTCGAGCGAAAACTAAGGTTTGCGCCCGAAAATAAAAAGGCACTGTGAATTGATGACTCGCGCTTTTAGCTCGAATAGTAACGCCAAACAGATTTCAGTTGCGATGAAAGGAATTCATTAACAACATCTTTTTAATTATTCCGAAGGATTGACAGTCAGTTGCGTCAGTCAAACAACAACCTTAAACTCATTAGCGTGAAACGAAATTCAGTAAGGAAGATGCCTAGTTCATCTGATTGACTTGAAATGTCATTAGTACAAGACCGTTTGCCAACTGAAAAGACCGAGGTCGGGTGGTAGAAATCTAGGCCGCGTTGGAATTCAGTTGAGGATAAATTAAAGTTTACGCAAGCCCAGTTCAAAAGGTTATACAAAGGTTGAATGTCAAAGAGCAAAGAGAATATCGCAAGAAGATAGAGAACTCTTGCTCCGCGCTTTCTAAGAACCAGACCAGTAGCACGACATGGTCCCTGATACGTTGGGTGTTAACCGTTCAACAGCTAGGGGCAGAATTTCAAGGTACATGCGAGAAATAAGGGTAAACGAAAGACCGCGTGGTGGAAGAAACAATGTTAAATTCAATGATGAAATGAGGCAGTGTCATAGGCCATTGTCACTGAGAACTGGACGTTCAATTTGGAAGCTATCAACGCGAAATTAGAAGAACACCTTCTAGAAAAGCCGACAGTACACGTGCGTATTCTATTTCAGAATCATTCTCAGGGTAATATGAAACGATAAATTCACATTTAACCTACACTGCTGAAGTCAACTGAAAAAGTTGGCTCGAACTGGATTTGAACTCGCACTTGCGGAAATCTGGTCTGCCGTTCTACCTGTTGAGCTATCGAGTCTACAGGGATTGGAGGCGAGTTATTATCCCACTTAAGTGTACGAGATATTCTCCCAACAACTTAATGCTATCCGCCGCTCTACCAGCGAACCGGATTCCCGAAGGTGTGAGTTCAAATCCCACTCGAGTCAACTTTTTCAGTTGATTTCGGCAGTGTAGGTTAAATGTGAATTTATCGTTTCACACGTGCGTATTGTTGCGAAATATTTAGATGTTGTACACCTTAAAATTGTTACGCACCGCCATCGAACAGATATGATGCAATGCCGTGACGAGTATGCCCACTGGTTCTTGAAAGAGGCCGATCTATACCATATCTGATTTTCATTGATGAGTGTGGTTCAACTTCTGGGCTGTGAGAAACCACTGCCGTTCGGAAAGAGGGAATGGAGCGTACCGCCAGTTGTGCGGACAGAAAGGTCGAAACGTTACCATATGCTTGGCAATATACCGATGTTTGGATTGGTCTACCATGTGGTTCAGGCGGGTGGCACGACAAGAGAACTATTCAGTGAGTTTCTTGCGACCACTTGTGAACACTTGGATGAACATAAAAGATACAATCTTATTTTTGATGGAGTTCAAACACAACGAAGATCAGGCACCCCAACACAAAACACCAAAGTTATTATTCTGCCACCTTAGTCTCCACTCTTGAATCCAGTGGAACAAGGTATCAGTTGTGTGCAAGCAAACACAGAGGCAGATATTGCACGTCCTCAGATACAAAATCAGTTAGACAACAGAAACCCTGCTCAAAATGCACAGCTTCCTTTAGTGGGAATACTGAAAGGTATTCTTAATTGCTGCCGCTGAAAGAACCATGGCTAGCGTTACCATGGAAAAATGCACGGCACAGTTTCGGCCTGTGGAGGTACATTTGCCTTGATGTCTTGTGAGATTAGACAAGGAAAAACTTCATTGGTGTATACAAGATCGAGAAGTTAAAAGTTAAGTTAAGAACAAACGTGTTGATCATGTTGACTGAAAACGTTTGTTTTAAACTTAACTTTTTAACTTCTCGACCTTGAATACACTTATAACATTTTATGGAGAGTTCTATCAGAAAACATTATATTGTGCTGTGTATAGATTTACTAACAAATAAGATTAAGCAACAAATTTGTTAACAATAAATTATAGAATCCGTCCCTCCCAGCCTTTGTACGGTAAAAAGAGCTTTGTACGTGACCTTTTTGATAACAAGTTTATTATTTTTGAATGTTGGTTTTGGCTGAATGACATTCTCTTCTGTGATAATCAGTATTCGATAAATCTCATTGTTTTTTGATTAACGCTATTGACTTTCTGCTCAATAATGAATCAGTCAAACAGGAGTTGTTATTGAATTTCCTTTTAGCGCAAATTTAATTTAATTGGCGCAATTGAAGTTTGAAATGCACTATTGAAGACGAGAATCGCTGTAATGGACGCCGCTTTCGCTTCAATGAAGGGCAAAAGGTGCAATGCTGTGAACATAACAGAACCAATAAGACTAAGCCGTACTTTGTTCAGTATTTAAAACATAAGTATCAACATAAGTTTATTCAAGTTTCACATTCATGTTAAACCACTAGGACTCGAAGATGAACGACAAATACTGCTAATGATGGGTTTTATGGCAAACTACTCTCACTTATGAAAATAGGAAGTTTAACTAACTTCCATGAAGAGAAGGGGCCAAATTCTAAATGTCATGACATCGCAATCTCCAATTTGGTTGTAACGTGAGCGCAAGCTTTTGTTTACTTTGAAATGGAGTCGTAGCGTTTACTCTGCAGAAGTAGACGAGCGTATGGCAATAGACACCAAGCTACCAAAAACGATAAAAGCATCTAGTAATATGTAATGATTATATAAACTTTGGGTAACGATACTATTTTTCTCTAATGTGATACGCTTGTTAGATCATAGAAATCTGAGAATTCGTCTGACCATTGTAAAATAATCAAATTTCGCTTCAAAAAAAGCAACTCTAATCATTTTTCCATCCATCTTATGCTTCTTATTTTGGCAAACAAAAATTACATACATTAATTTTAATTACTCATGTTTTACAAATAAATTTTCAGTGAAAAAGAAGTAAATTATACAAATAAGTATAAAATAAATATATGATATAATGATGTTAGATGTTACTCCGAGTGACGAGCCATACCAGACAAGTAGCGGAAACCCTGCTTGGCCCGGCAGGGATTCGAACCTGCGACCTTCGGTTTACTAGTCCAACGCCCAACCAACTGAGCTACAGGCCTCAGGTTGGGAGTTGGTCGCGAAATGATCTTACATGCGCTTTTGATATTTCGAAACGTACACTAGTTTCCTCCATATCGGGACATTTAAATCCTATCTGATTTTAAATAGCGTAAGTAGAAGAACGAACTCGGATAGAGAATAATGATGTTAGATGTTACTCCGAGTGACGAACCATACTGGACAAGAAGAGTAAACCCTACTTGGTCCGGCAGGGATTCGAAACCACGACCTTCGGTATACTAGTCCGATGCTCTACCAACCGAGCTACAGGTTCTCTACCCGAGCTCATTCTTCTACTTAAATTATTTAAAATCAGATAAGATTTAAATGTGCCGATATGCAGGAAACTAGTATATGTTTCGAAATATCAAGAGCCCATGTAAGATCATTTCGCGACCAGCTCCCAACTTGACCCGTAGTTCAGTTGGTAGAGCGTCGGACTAGTAAACTGAAGGTCGCGGGTTGGAATCCCTGCCGGGCCAAGGAGAGTTTTCTCTACTTGTCCTGTATGGTTCGTCACTCGGAGTAACACCTAACATCATTATTCTCTACCCGAGTTCATTCTTCCACTTCAGCTAAATATATAATATATTATATATCATCAGTATAAAATAAATAAATATATATATATATATATAGACAAGTAGCAAGTCCAGAATCATACGAGTAGAGTGCTCGATACCAGGGTAGAGCGGAATAGTACGACAAAATGACAAACTTGAATTACTTCATTTAAACTTT
>JBAHVQ010184283.1:0-15754 GCA_036872915.1 Nanipora kamurai | reverse complement strand
ATCAAGTTTAATCATAAAATACGCAAATTCATGACAATGATATTTCAATATTTTTTCAACGGATCGGCTAGACTTTTTAAGTATTTATTTAATATTAACTACTCCACGGCTGGAACCAAAATGAAAGCATTTGGTGCATTTTTCGCAACATAAACTGTAAACTATAGCTTCTGGAGGTCCATATTACCCTAAAAAGGCAAATTTCACATCGATTTTATTCTGTAAATTTCAATGACTTTCAATGTAAATCTGGCAGATTTGGCCCGGCAAAACAGAAGAGAAATAAATAATAACTCAATTTCACTGAAATTTCAAAAACCGAAAAAAATGAACAATTCTTTGGGTGGAAGACGTCCTTCCTTAACGAAGTGTATTCATCGCTGATGTCGCTGGGAAATCCTTCCTAGTTACAGTTAAAAGTGGAAATCGATCTTGTGCGAATGTGGAGGTGAATTGGATGTAAATATGTTTGCGTTACTCTAAAGTACTCTATTTCTCATGGATAACAGTATAATAATTGTTAACATGGTGGTTCGGTGTTTATTGTTGTCATTTTTATAAATGGCGGTATTATTACTTATAAAATACTTTCGGATGTAATTTTGGTGGAAGATGGAAAGGAGATTGGAGATTAGAAACTCGATAAATAATGATGTGATAAAACAAATATTTTGTTCACATTGAACTATTTAAATTATCATTAGTTAATGAAAATTTATTTTTTAATAATCTTATATTGGGTGTATTTTTTGTAGTGGATTTTAAAAGTGATCATATGTTTGCGTATCACTGTAGTTACTTGGATAAACTAATACTTCAGAGTATCATTAGATAAATACTCAAAGGAATATTGTAGTTTCAATACAATAGCTATATTAGATTGGATAGTGAAGTCTATATAAAGAATGGAAAGGCAGTGAATTATAGATTTTCATCTGTTTACATTCTTTAGGTTAATGGTAGGTTTTTATGTTTGACAGAAAGTAAGTGTTTGGGTTTACGTATAGAATTGTTGCGTCATGAAAACATTTGTTCTTTCATGAAACTCTAGACATTTTTATAATTGAATAGGGTAAAACGAGTTTGTGTGCATTAAAAAACTTTTATAGTCGTGATTTTTATACAAAACTTACAAACAGTGGCAACGAAAAAGCCATGTAAATCGACTTTATAAGAAACTGAAACATTATGGATCGTATTTATGACCGTTAATAATATAGATTTACTATCACTACCTGTTGGCAAAGACAAGAATTCTTTTGGTTTTACTTTTTTGAATTTTATTTTCAAAGTTTTATAAATTTGCTAAGTGTTAATATTATAATATGGAACACCAGGAAACGTAATTTCACAATGTCATTACTATGTATACTTTCAAGACATAGCCAAGGTGAGTAATGGACAACATAGGTGGCACAAAACGTAATTTACACAAATACTATGAATGATCGTAGACATGATTTATAAATTGATGACAATTTATACACAAAGAGACGATTTTTTTTTAGAATTTATTATTTTTTCAATTTCTCTTCAAAGATTTAAAATTTTGAAACTAGATATATATTCTTGAATTGAACACAACAAAATAGATTTTTATTTTTGAATTTACTATCTTTTCAATTTTTTTTAAAGTTTTAAAATTTTGAAACTGTTTATAACTCAGAATTGAAGATAACAAAATAAATTTATTTTAGATTTATGACTTTTATAAAATTTTTTTGAAGTTTTAAAATTTGAATCTATATATGATTTAAAATTGAACACAACAAAATAGATGCCAAAAAACCAGTATCACGGCTGACTGCAGTTAAGGTAAAACTGACTTGAAAATGACAAGAAAGACAGCCGTGTGATATAATGTAAAAAAATCGAAAAATTTCGCATTTTTCTAGCAAATAAATAACTAGACTAAGTGATAGGTGATTTTCAATTTCATCTAATAGCATGTAAGCATCAACTGGGTAAAAAAACGCGACGAAAAAACGCGCCCATAGGCATACCCATACATGCTACGCACGATCACGGGGTGTACTCTCTACCCAGTCCAGATTCCAGCAATAGTTGGTGCAGCACTTGAGCAAGCTGCATAGGAGAAATTGCATCGAGATCCAAAGCTCAATTGGGTTTTCGCGCATTGATGCTACCTTTTACTATCACCTGCTCGAGGAAGCTATATTTTGAAATTCTATTTATGTCCCTCCAGTAATCTTGACCTCGTCGATGTGGGACATGCAACATTCCCAACATGGGTTAATTTTGCTTGAATCTGATGCTAGAATACTAAAATCTATTTAAAAAAAGTTCCCTCTTTGTAGATATACAACATCTGATTCTACTGACAATCGACTTTTAATGGTATGTTATCATTTATACAATTGAAAACCTTTCAAAATTTCAATCATGCGCAGCGGGATTATTGTAAAAATAGCATGAAAACGCATTTTATTGCAAAGAAACATGTACAGTGACACACAAAACGCAAAAGACATGCAATTGAAGTGGCGCAAATTCGGTTGCATGTTGTAGACTTAATTAGTAAGATATATTTCGATTTTATAAAGGCCTTTGATAAACAACGCATGGAAGGTATGAGATTTAAGACTTCCAGTTTAGTGCATTCCTATGTAAAAATTAATGAAAATCCTCCCTAACTCATGACCATTCATGGGCAAAGTGCTTGAAATGAACATCTGAAAATTGCTGTGCAGCGAGGCTATTTCGGGCTTGTGTAACTTCTTTAAAAACTGGTCAGAAATATTGAAACTTTCAAATACTGCAGCAAAGAAGTAAAACTACTACGGAAAAAATTGCTTTCATTTATTTAAAACTAAAACAGAAATATTTTCCAGATTTTTTACTTCCAAATTTTCAAGTTCTCTCCAAAAATTAGCATTCTTAAAGCATATTTTGAAGCGTCTAGATTTTTCTCCTTTGGAGTTATAATGTGACAAATACACTCACGTCTACGCTGGAACAAGTAGTGCTGAAGGGCAAGAAATTACGCATTTAATCTAAAATTTCCCGAAGATACGGCGGATATAATTTCCAACTTTGACAAAAAACTCAAAGTCGAGATTTCAAAATCCTGTAAATCCTAAACTAAATTGGTTCAGAGCCTTAAAAATTCGACGCGAAGCATAGCAGCAGATACTCTATCGACTAATGAAAATTGATCGAGAATTTAAAAATTTCAGAAAAACTATAATATATACACAGATACGTGTAATAAGGAGTACTATTTATAAAATCTGTAACCTCGTCTTACCTAACGTATTTAGTTAGAAACTGAAAACCTTTTGTAGGTACCATAACTTTCACGGAAAGTTTTTAATAACTCAAAACTTATTAACTTTGAAGTCTAGTGCCCAACCCTTCCCGACCTGCTTATTTTTCATATTCGTTCCTGCGGCAGGAACGAATCAGAGGAGGAAGTTATTGCTATAAGCGATTGCTATGAAGATATGTCTTGACTGCCATTTTTTTAAGCTAAATTTTTAACGTACAAAAGATTTCTTAGCTTGAGAACACAGTTCTGTTGACCTAAAAGAATCTGTGAAAATTTGAGCATCATTGGACTGATATTGCACGGTTTAGAGTTTTCGGAGTTCAGCCACTGGCTGTATAATAAACATTGGAGAAAACTGCGTTTTAAATTGGATCAACAGCTATTCAGTGTAGAACTTCACAGAGATGCACTTTGGTTGTCACATTAAGGAGTTAGTATTTTATTTGTAAACGAGGTACAACTCTGCGTAAGGGCAGAAAATGTCATAGATGACGTAGATGAGTCTGTTTAACCCGAGGGGGATTAGCTCAAATGGTAGAGCACGTGCTTAGCATGCGCGAGGTGGCAGAATCGACGCCCGCGTCCTCCATGGCGTCGAAAGACTCCAAACTAAATTTACGAAATTTATCTTCTTAACTATTTTTCTTTTTATTGAACTATCAAATATTCTATTGGATATCTCTATTTAAAGAAGTATTAACAAGGTTTGTCGTAAATAAGCTCTTTCGGGAGACCTCATGACGTAAGGACACTTACTTTATCCTACGCCACCAAGTATTTAGGAAATGGTGGTTATTTTTACCATGGAATTTCTGCGTTTGTCCGTTGGGGAATTAGCTCAAATGGTAGAGCGTGCGCTTCGCATGCGCAAGGTAGCGGGATCGATGCCCGCATTCTCCATGTTCATCTCCATTTCCCCATACTTCATCAAAGGATTGCTCGGTTTATCTCGAAAAGTGGCATGCCTAGACACCCGCAATGCCTTTTAACCATTTTATTTCTAATCTTCCTTTCAATATTTTCTTCGATTCAAAAAATATTTTCTTCGATTCAAAAAATATTTTCCATCTAAATTCTTATCGATCTAGTCGAGTTACATGGTAAGTATAAATCTTCTTAAACGTTACGAATATATACCAAATCGAATCGTGTCTATCCCGATGGAAACAAATGTATCGATCAGAAGCGAACAGACTGGAAGAAAAGTAGCGAATCTGACGGACTCTTTTTCAATTATCGTCTCCGCATCGACTCCAGTCATGAGAGGTTAGCTCGAATAGTCGTATACGCTTGGCATTTCCATGGTAGAGCAATATATTCGGCTGGATCCTCTACATTCACGTAGGTATGTTAAATCCACTTTGCTTCTTTACTTAAGGCGGTCTTGTACATTGAAAATAGAACTTTTTAATTTGAGTTTTCCTCAAAATATTTCTGGTGCAACAGATAGGAAGTAAGTTGCTGATGTAAAATCAGCCACCTCAAAATATGTTATTTCGATAGTAGCCGAGATAGTACCCCCTACGGTAAAATTTAGAGCACTGACGCCAAAAAATCCTAAAGACTAAAGTAAAAAGTAAAGAGACTTGATACATGAATTCATGACATGAACCTGAAAAAAGATGTGATAAGAAACCTTAAATCGTGAAATTTTAATTTATTTCAGACTGCTTAGAAAGTACAGCTCGATATAACAGATATAGAGATAGATTTTTTCCAAAAATATTTTTCGTATATAGGTTGCGGTTGAGGATCATATCATAGACCTATTTGTTGTTGACAAAATTGTGAAAATTTGACGTCAATTGGGCAAATATTAAGTGCAGCAAAATATTTGGCCCCACGGCAATACAGGAAACCGAGAAATTGAGTTGAAAATTTTTAAACAACTTTCTAAGATAAACAAATTACATATTAAGAGTCAAATAAAGCCAAACGGTACTTAAAAGGATCCTGCCGAATAGGTTTTTCCCTCACAAATGTGGAAATGCCATGTGTTCCCATGGAGCATTTCCAGCGAGGCATAAAGTTGTCAGTTTGCGAGAGACGTTGTAATGGCGCCAAGATGTAGGTTTACGTCGAGTCGTCACTCCGTCGAAATAGGGTTCCACTTTATTGTTGTGGCTAACTTAAGGGTCTTCATGAAAGTCCGAGTGGTAGTCGATCTGCCCATGACTTTTCAAAGAAGCGAGAAATCTAAACAACGTAATATTTAGGCGTTGTTGTTATTCGGGTGGAGGTCACATCAAGAAACTAACGGAGAGCCGAAGTTTAGAACGGCTAGGTAAAAATATTTTTCAAAAAATTTAGACTGGCATGTCGTTGAGATATGTTGGAAAGTCTCTCGCCTAGGATATGTTTCGGTTTTTGGTTCTGAGCCCAAATTCGTGTTAGTATATGTTCCCTAGTTGTTTTTAATTGTGGTGGCTCCATGTCAAATTTTTGTAAAGTGTACCCACAACCCTATTTGAAGGTAGTTTTCAGGGTGGTTCGGTGCTCGGTATTTTTGTATTACGTCGAGTTCTGCACAATAGATGTTGACGATAAACCTGTATAGCAGTAGTATACTGCAAATTGACTAAGTCCCACGACCATTACAACTAGATCGAACAAGAAACGCTCCAATCTCTGCAAACCCAGTTTTGTCAACAGCTTGATTGTTGGGTACACGGATGTAATCCCTTCACCACACTTCTCTCCACCTCACCCCAGTATATAGAAGTAGTCTTGTTAAGGTTAGAGTTGTTTGTGCTAGGGGCTGAGGGAAACGACCAAACAGTGAACTCTAAAAAAGCCCCGTGGTGGTCGTTTTTGACTTCACGTTTCACTGGCAGTCAGTCTTCAGTCGACAGAGTTCATGGGGGTCAATCAAGCCAAAGATTCTGGAGAGTATGCGTATTTATGTTTCAAAGAACATGGCCGAGAAAAAAGCTGGCGTGTGCAACACTGGGATTTTATTGGAATTCTGCTCGTGGGATTGGGATTTAGAGACTGGAAACTGGGAAGGGAAAAGGGAGTGGTATCCCCTTTCTGAACGCTCTGATTTTCTTGCAATTAAATGCGTGATTTATAGATAAGATTTTGACAGCTTAATTTTGGAAAGTACAGGGGAAGTTTTTCTAATGATGAATGTTTGAGTTAACTTTCTCATCATTACTCCGGTCTGGACATTTTACTAATGATCAGAAATTCCGAATGTCTACAAAATACTCCAGTGCCAGACTTCGTGGACCGCGTATTCAAAATGGTATACTAGTCAAATGTAGCACCAAGGGAGCAACCAGGCTGAGGGATCGGGCAACCTCTGATAACAACATTTAGTAAATATTTTATGACGGATAAGCAATGTTACTATACGTACTCTTAAACGTAAGGTCATACGTTTTGATCATCATCGTCTAGTATATGTGTTAAGTTGCAGAGTATTTACTTCTTACTGCTTTGGTCACTAACCGTCCGAAAGACAGAGATTTTCTACCAATAAGAATCGTGTATGCCAAAAAAAATGGATAGACGAAACCTAGTTTAAATATTTTCGTATTCCTGTAAAATGTGCTTCTAAACTGCAGAAAAAATTTTCTGGGTCAACCCAAACCCACTAGCGACCCTCTCCCCAAAATCCTAATCGCGCGTTTGCGCAGCACTAATGAACAGGAACGCTTAGGTTGCCTTAAGACTCAACACTAATTTCATCAACCTAATCACCTGTTACATTAGTTTTGACATAGCCATACAGCAGCCATGCATGGTCACTACAGCATTAAATTCGCCAGTAGAAATCTATATGATTAAACCATGGCTTCGCGTGGTCGGCAAAATCAAGTTTGATTAAATGTCACTTCGTCAAAATTCGCGATACATGAAATTGACGGAAACACAGAGCGAGTGCATAAGTAGAGGCTCAGCAGCTCAGTCATTTGATATTCAAAATACAGTAAGAATCATATTGGTTAGTGTTTGATTCTGTATTCATTTGCATTTTGTGCTATAAATAGCAGTAAACTGGAATGAATTAAATCCACGAGGTCGAACTATATCTGGCTTATATGTGTAATGTACTTCTTTTCGCTCAGTGAATACTTCTCTACAAAGTTCTTTAGCCTCTTAATTTACTTTTGGCCGATAACTGAAGAACGTAAAGCTTTGGTTTTAAGGTCATATTTCGAGTCATGTTTGCTCTTAACGAACTCACTTTGCTCCATTACACTAGAATGCATTTCAAGGGGGGTTTCCCTTTTATGCACTCGTTCCGTGTTTAAGAGTATATGTGACATGTGAAATTGTGTGAAATCAGGGCGTGAAACGGGATCATGAACATCCTTTGCCACTCACTGGTAAAAATGAGAAGGAACATAGACTTCGGTTGACTACATACCGAATATAATTTAATCGAGGTCCGGGGGACCTACAACAATAAACTCCTTGCTCGACAATCTTTAACTCGTAACACGACAGGCCTCGTTGTCCGTTCTGAATTTGTTGGCGTTTGAAACTTTAATTACGCCGACATACCAGACTTGCTGTTGACGACAGCAATGTTACTCTAAAGTAAGTTCAAATTACTTGAGTTGGGGAACAAATCAGAAAAATTTAAGAATAAACTTAAACTTCAACATTACACTTCTCAGAAACGGTATGGTATGCCTATTTGTCGTGTATGAAGACACACTGTGAAATCTTCGTAAATATGGGATTTTTTGGCATTTCCAAATTTCAGACCGACAACACTAATGCTAATGTACTGCGTTAGTCCCTGGACTGACAACATCCGTGAGCGCTAAGAGAAACAACTAATGTCTAAAAATCCAGTTTTCACACTTTCCTCGTATTCTGGTGAAGTGTCAAGTAATTTTCGCGGCTGAGGTTCGCAGAGGTTAATCTCAGGAAAGGATAGCACTTTGACACCGATGAGCCATGTCGCAGAAGAAGTACTGTAGGGACTTCATACGCCTTGATTTGTTCGTAGTCTAAGGAAACGAAAATTTGTAATTCCTGTAGTTACTTCCATGGAGGGTTGATCAAAGCTTCCTGATGTGCACTTTTTTCGTCAACCGACCTTGTGGTGATATCCAGTAATGTTAACGGTCAGGTTGCCAATCTTCTCCAATTATTACTGAACCAATAACACCTAAGTAGTTCTCATTGACCATAATTAATATCCGGAATGGTCTAATCATTTTCCCTTTAATTTAATTTTTTGCCTTCTTGACTTTCCCAAACGCTTACTTTTCGTCTAAATGCAAAAGAAAAAACGTTTGTACATAGTAAACAATAACATTCAGTTAATAATGAAGCATTTTAATTGGTCCGTCAGCCGTCGGAAACCGTCATTGTGAACTACTTAAGGATTTAGTATTACTCATTGAAAAATAATAGCTAAAATTTTTCATTTTTATATTCAATAAAACTTTTTTTCGATTAAGATGTAACATTTGCAAAATGAGTGGTTTAAGACCCAACCGGTAACAATTGCGAAAAATACAATTCTTGGTCCTCCGGCCTGAAATCGAACCCGCGACCTTGAGAATCTAGTTTAGTGCTATCCAACTGAGCTTCGACGGTCGTTGCCTTCCATTAAAATGCAGAATTCGGAACCACGTTCACGACAACGGCCTTCCGTAGCTCACTTGGCAGTAGATTCGAAGGATCCCGGGTTTGGTTCTCAGCCGGAGGCCGTAGAGATGCACTTTTCGAACTGGTTTCGCTTGTGTCTGAAAAAGTATACCATTCTGGCGCTTGAAAATTTCCTTCATGTAATATAAATTCCATTTCATGTGATCGAATGTAAACGGTCAATATTTCTTGAATATATCCATCACATTAACATTACCATCCATTCAAATACAGAATTCATGACCTTGCTCTCGGCAACGGTCTTCGTAGTAGAGTTGGCAGCGTACTGTATCAGATTCAAAGGATCTCGAGTTTGATTTCTATCCAGAGGCGCTAGAGTTGCATTTTTCGCAACTGGTCTCGGTTGGGTTTTAACAAGCACACAATTCTAACGTTTGACAATTTCCTTCAATCCGCAAATTCTATTTCATCGAGTGTAAATGCCTGATATACTCTGAATATAGATATTGTAAGCGAAATGAGAAGCCAACGTTTGCGAGTTTGAGTCCTGCTAGGTTCATATAAGTTATGTTATTCTCAAGACATTCCTTTATTTGTCCACTTCATGTTCGCCCATTACAGGTTGAAATCGACGACGAAAAAAACATAATGTAGCGCAAGAAGTGTAAATGACTTGTGGCAAAAGCTTAAATGATTGAAAAACTTCCGAAATTGAAAGCAAAAATATATTAATTAAACGAACGAGTTCCTTCAGAGAGTGATACGTGGATAATCTCATATGGTGCAATCACCGGTCGTATAGGTATTCTACAGGTGAAACTAAGAGAGTCGGACTTCCAAAGCAAACAAACCTTTGATCTCTTCGCTCTTGGTCCTTTGCTGTGTTTTGCGGAACTAAACGTACTCATGTCCGCTGCACTGTCTGCCGTGTTTCTTTTCATCGTTCGTTTTTTGCCCCCGAAGCCATATTTAGCATCCTTAATAAAAAAAAGAAAAGAACATTCAGTGAAATGTAACAAACCACAGTAATAGATTATGTTTGATTTTTTTTTCACACAGACAGGACTTAACACACAAAAGAGAGGACAAAGAAAGCAAAGATTAAATGGTAGATGGGGTTAGGGACGTAGCGATGGAGTTAGAAAGTTAAAAAGTTGGTGGACTGCCGAATTATCGTCGAAGAATTCTAACGTTTCGAGCTAAGACCCTTCGTCAGAGAATGAAGCATGTCTTGAACACGTCCAGAACACGTTTTATTCTCTGACGAAGGGCCTTAGCTCGAAACGCTAGAATTCTTCAATAATAACTACGGTAGTCGACCAGCCTTTTCACTTTCTACGCTGTTTTATATTGCCTACGCAGCATCCTATTATTTATCGCAAAGGAGTTACTTAGGTTGGCTATTAAAATCTCCGTTTATTGCTACCACAACTGTCGAAACAACTTTGCGAGAAAGAAGTGAAAATCACAAAGTAAAAGCCAGAAATTTCTGCCTACTTGCCTGAATATACTTTACTTACCTTTCTTTGTCTTTTAAAGGATTTCCTAAACATGTCGAAGTAAGATTGTTAGATTTGTAGTAAGTAAGATTTGTTATTTGCCACTGTTGACAAAAAATTTATACAGTAATAAAAGAACCAATAGACGTTTTCGACAGAACAGACCATCATGGGTAATCAGGACTAAATTGAAAAGAAATACTTGACCCTAGCAGTGAGTTTCAAAGGAAATGCATGACTGATAACTGCACGGGTCACGTATTTCTTTTCAATTTAGTCCTGATTACCCATGATGCTCTGTTTTATCGAAAAGGTCTATTGCCGTCCGATGAAATGTATCCGTAACTATTCACAGGATAATAACAAAAAACCTGAGTCAGGTCAAAGTCACTCGGCATTATACTTAATTTAAACAACATGCTCTCGTAGAGAAACAAATATCGACGACGCACACTCCTATTTCATACTAATAAACTATAATATATACTCGCTTTTTATCATTGTTTAGTTAGAATAAAAATAAAGCACATGGGTAAAAGGTCGCGAGTTTCGCCGAGTGTTCGAAATTGCTACTTCTATTTCTATGGAGCCATATAATAAACCACTTATCGACCTCGCTTGTTCGATCTGTGAAATATCGAACCTCTTACCTTGGTACGGACCGAACAAGTATAGGTAAAATGGAGTACTAGTTCCTGACTCCAAGAACAGTCTCAATGCACAAAAAACAGTAATAAGTTCACTAATCCGATATGTCGGATCTTTCACCTGGTTGCCGTGAACGTGTATCTTAAGTTCACCAATTTTATAATTAATAGTATACATAAAAACATTTCTTGATCCTGACTGACTAAGAGCAGTGCAGTTCTATGGAAATACAGTGCAGAAAAGAGGAAATTGACTACAAATTTCTTGAGCCAGTCACCCAATCAAAAATCATAAAAATTAAAAAGAGCCAACCAAAACACACCTCTCAGCTCTGGAAAAATTAAATAGAATCATGGCAAAAATGGCGGACGTTTTAAGTAGATTTGCGTTAGAAAAAAGTTACTGAGGTTTTTCAGTAGATTTTCTTTGGCGAGCTGTTTTCGTTACTCGCGTCACGTCTTGTTTAACTTCTTCAGGTATATTATTAATTGGTAATAGCATGGTTTCTCGTGTAATTTGGAAAGCATATACTCGTGAGTTTTCAAAGACCTCAAATAGCACTCGTACTATTTTGAACTCGTGCTTTTTTGACAGTCTTTGAAAAACTCACTCGTACATATTTTTTCCAAATTACACTGGAAACCATACTATTACCTATACAAATCTTCTGTCTGGTGAATTAGCTTTCTAAACAGCAAACATTTAATAGTCTTTACGGAAGATGAGCCAACGACTCAGTAATAGGGACCTTAAGAAACAGACAAATCGACGATGCGAACGTCGGCCGAAAGTGGAATTGCCGTTATACATATACTCCTCGTCCGCCGTCGTGCTTTCGTCCCCGACATCAACCAGCCTATTCTGCCACTCTAAATTAACGTCACGTTCGCATAGTCATCTTTTTTAGATTTCAATGAAGTTTAACGTCCGGTCAACGTCCGCTTCGTCGACTTAACGATAACTTGAGGTCCCTACGTTTTCCATGAGCGGACGTCAAGGAGATGCTACCGAAACTTAAACAAATTTAGTAGTTTCTTATGAAGTTTCTTCTACATTTTAGAAGCCACCCAATACTTTTTTTGTTGCAAAATGTATATGAATTCCATCTACTAGCCTTGTTTTGTCGCACGCTCATCAAGACGCCGCTGTGCTGGACCCACAGTTTCAATATCAATAGCCAGAAATTGGGGTCACGAATATTGCGCGTGCGCGAAATTCGCTTCCAACATGGCTGATAAATATTCAATGTAAGTATAGAGGGAATTTACATAATTGGTAAATGTAGTGGTTTCTGCGGTACGTTTTATACATGCCGAATTTCGTAGTGATTCTAGCACATGTCCGAAAGTATCTGAACAACTTCAATTCACGTTACGTGTTGTAATGGCTTTGCTTTTCACGATCTAATATTTGAGCGCTTCACATGATGTGTTGCACAACGAAAACGTCAGATTATCTCAAACGGGTGATAATTGTGGTAACATTACTCGTTTTCCGGTATACGATTCATATCTTGCGAAATCGTTTTGTCTTCGGCATAGATATGTCTAAACACTCAAACTATTTTGAAAGGTAAATTAAATTCCGCCGCCATGTAAATCTTTGTTAAAAATTGCGTAAAACGGTTCGACAATAAAGTTAATTGTGCTTGGCTTTTCAAATTCCTTTGTGTAGTGAGCTCTCGGGCAGAAACAATGATTTTAAGACAAAGGAATACGCTAGGTTTCGGTACGGTACGGCTGAAGTGGAAAACGGCCTTAAGCAACGTTACTTGCTTCGCAGAAATTTAAACTTATAGCTCGACCATTATAGCCATACTAGTCATGTTTGCAAGCAAAATGTTCAGTGAAATCACATCTTTCAAATGCCGTAAAGATCACTTAGGATCGATCTGGTTCGGCCTCCGGATTTCATTGCAGGTTTTCTGGATTGGACGTGCCTTCAAAGAAATGACACAAAGGAATAACCTTGCGTCTTGCAATAATTCTTCCCAACTCATAAAGCTTGCCCTTTTTCCTCGACTCTGGTACCGTGTCGTACAACACAACGGAAGAAGCAGAATTTACTAGTACCTGTTTGTAATCCACACGAGCACGCCCCAAACCGGTCGACCACACCATTTTTAATAATGATGAATTTAGCCAGAGATTGACCAGCCGGGGATTTCAGTTTCAATAGGAATATTAAAGCCCAGCATAGAATGCGAAACAACGGCATGATATTAAAAGTTTAATGGAATCTTACGTTTCGTTGTTTACATCACAACATCTTCAGAGATAACAATTAAAGTTAAAAGTTACTTTAATTATTATCTCTGAAGATGTTGTGATGTAAACAATGAAACTTAAGCTTCTATTAAACTTTTACTATCATGTCATTGTTTCGCATTCTATGCTGGGCTTTAATATTCCTATTAAAAATGATGAATTTAGTCGAGAGAATCCGTTGAAAGCGAGCAGGCGCACGTCTGTAATTTCTGGCCGTGAACCGTTATGCCACGACTTCGTTTTATTGAACTCCATTGAAGTGTTTTGTAGCGATGCTTTGCATGCAATTTGAATAAGTAAAATTCAGCGAACTTCAACGGAACAAAACAATTTTACTGTGCGTTGTACGGCAAAATTGCGTCGCCATTCGCAAGAAAATGCGGTGTTTTTAAATCAACCTGATAATGAATGAATACATACAATAAAGGTTCAGAATTCTACAAGTATTAATCATAATTTATGGTCAGTCAGCTCATAAGTGTGATGATTACCCTGTTTGCTTGTTCTGTGCCGGCCTTTTTCTACCCTTTTCAGTACTAACTTCAAATTCGTCATCGTCTTTCATGAACTCCGGTTTTCCTTTTTGCCCTAGAACAGAAGCAGCCATACAGAATTTCTCGACGTATCATGCAAAAGAACGAGACTACAAAATTAAGTTTGTTTTGTTTGAAAGAATTTCTGAAGTGATAAAGAGTTCTGCTCACACCTAAAAGGATTAGAGAACTGCCAAAACTTCGAACTACATGGTACCAACAATAACGTTTCACTCAGTCGAAGAAACCTTGCTCCAAACGTCAGTTTTGGTATTCCAAAGTCTCGGAAGTTCCCTAACTTGGCTTTATAGTTCTTTCGTGTTTCTCCTCGTCTTTGGGAGAGCTAGTTTTTTGGGGTTTTTTCACGCGTCAGTTAGGTGGTCTATAATTTAACATTATGTAATAAGGAACGCAATTTGCATAAACGGATGTTTGGTCGACTGAAGACCAACATGAGATCTAATATAAACGAGTCCTTTAACTACTAAGGCTGCAAACTCGCCCTCACGACATTTAACTTGCACAAGGGTACTGTAGGTCGGTGAAAATGATTAAGATGTCGGCCGGTTTTTTCTATTATCTCATTGGTCCATTTCAGGAATGAATCAATTCTTCCGAGTATAGTCTTTTAATCTATCGGCTTTAGTTGAGCAGAAGAACCACATTTGAGACACGCTTCTGATATTTATATGAAATAGATTGTAAGAGTCACATCGTGAATCTGGAAGCCAGTAGCTTTTTTGACGAATGTTTCATATGAGTATGTTTGCAGAGCGTTTAATCTTTTCTGTTCATTACTCACGTGAATAAAGAAAGTAATGACAAACGAAGCAAACATAAATCAAATTATATCACTCAGCAGTTACCCTGGCCTGCTCACGTTTAACTCCGAGCTTGTCATCAATTTTATTTAGCAAATTTAGAGTGTACAGTATGTACTAGTGTTCAATTCTGAAGTTTTGTAGTTCGATTTAACGAATAGTCGTAAACGAGAGACTTTCTTGCCTACATACGTCTTCCTTGTAGGAATGTCACGGCAACTTATTGATACCTCGGATCAGATTTTAAGTGTCCCAGATTTTCATTCAACCCCGTTTCGAAATTGTACTTCATAAACAATAAAGTAAAACAATGAGCAGCAATGATCGTGGCATACCTTTTTTAAATTTCTTAACTGCCTCCAACATTTGTTTCTTTTCTTGTTGGCGTTTCTGGATTACTTCCTGTTGGACCTAAGCATTCATTCAACTATTACTTGACAGGCCGGAAGCATGATATAGTGAACGCATAAGTCAGTGGTAGATCTAGCGTAAGTGAAACCGGTCAAGTGACTGGGGAAAAAATCATCTACTAAATTTTCGAAAATAAGAATTGTGTAGTCAATTTTTTTCCGCGGAGATCAGCCAACTGCAGACTATCGTTCTGCTACTGTACCTTCAAGATTAAGATTCGTCCACCAATCGGTTCAACAGTCAAAGCGAGGAAGTGTCTGCAGTCTCGTTTGTTATTCTTGACCGATCTGTGTTCAAATTCACGCACTATGATTGGTGCTCGTTCGTTTTGACCAATCTGTTGTCATTTTGACCGATTTAGCTCAACTTGTGTGGATACATCAGGGCATCTAATTGGCTATTGTTCAAGATTCTTCAGCTCTCATTGGCCGGTTGGTTTTTACCGATTTGACTGAATCGCCTCATGCACTAATTTATTCACTGAAGTCAAGTTAGATCGAAGTTTTACACATCTGATAGCCGAGTTTCATGAACTCGATAAGCGATTTTGAGAATGTAGTGTATTAAAGCAATGGCGAGCGCCTTTTGCGAGAAATGTACGATGGCCGAACATCTAGATTGTAACGTTAATCAAGAATGCTAGAGTAGAAGATGAACTCGGGTGAAGAATAATGATGTTAATGCTACTCCGAGCGACGAACCATACCGGACA
>JBAHVQ010184231.1:0-15765 GCA_036872915.1 Nanipora kamurai | reverse complement strand
TGGGATGAGTGGATGCGGTCACATATCTACATGGATAAATACTCCCTTAGTGGCCCCTCGGAACAAATGACCTTCCAGAGTTAAGATCCACAAAACTGATCTTCACCCAAAAATTGGAATGCGGGAACCAATAACGTTGGGTGGTAAAAAATGTCCCTGGAGTGATAGCGTCAGGAAAGTTAAAATTAGAGTCTTTTTTCATGATGATATATGCGAATCAAAGACTTTCATTCTCGTTCACTAACTTTTTCTAGTCATTTCATACAGTAGAATGGGTAGTATTTGACCTTCCTGCTAAATTTTAGGTGAAGAAGGAGAGTGGGAAAAGACTACGACACGATACTTGACTGGGGACCCAAATCAGCATCCCATCGATGTCAAAGGATTGAACAAGAGTACTGAGTACGAATTTGCTACTGTGGCCATGAATTCCGCCGGCAAAAGCAAACAAAGTGATATTATATCAGCATTTCCTGGTGTTCTCACTCGTAAGTGCTACTGTTCGTGGGTGTCGGTTCCCTGGGTAGCGGGATACATCCCGCTACTCCCGGGAACTGACGTCGCTTTAAGTGGAAATTCTATGCAACTGAGCTCAGTATAGGAAAGTTAATTATGATTTATCATGTGGGATTAGAACTAGCGCTAGGTTAATGTGAGGATTGGTTTGATGCTGAGATAAATCGAAGAATTAAGCTCGAAAAGATCGCACGAAAATTTATATTGTTACTGGTAATACAGGTCTTGAATGCATGACAAAATTACCGAAGTAAGTCATGACTAGCCAAGTCATGAACTGGATAAACGTTTTCAAATATTTAATAGATCTAACGATTCAGCTAAACGCAACATCATCAAACAATTAATAAACTATAATTGACATGTATTTATAATTGAATTGTAGTGGGAGTTTTTGAATTGATAATTTGCAAACCTCGAGGGAGCAATTTCCTGGGAAAAAAAAACTCGGACAGCAAAGGTTAATCGGTTCAGTATGAATGCTAACAGACACTTTTTGAATATCAATTTCTGTTGAATTCTTATTTTTTGTTACTGAATTGTATAATACCGTATTCAGAATAGTATACGGTATTAGTAGGTAATAGTAGGGAATAAAATTAAGAAACAATTAAGGCAAACAACGGAGGCATTGACCGAAACATGAATATCCTGCTGTATGGTTTGAATTGTTCAATTGAAGAGTAGATAACAAATATTCATTGCTTGAATATTTTTATCAATTTAGTATCCAGGTGATCTGGAAACACAAAAGTGGACTGGCACTAGTTATCAAATAGAAATCCATTTCCAATTTAAGTTAGTTAATATCTCATGAACTATAGTAGATTCTGTTTTTAATTCGTATTGGAAATACCTTTCCCATTATTGAATATTGACACAAAGTTTCAAACAGTTTGTGTCGAAAGACACAGGGTGTTACAACTCATTAAAAATATGAAACTGGATGTTTATTGTGCTGCTAGTCCCAGGCCTTTTGGTTGCGGTCAGATCACCTGGATGGAATGGCTAAAACAAATTCACCTCGTCCAGATAACTTGGATATTAAAGTTCCTGTTCAGAATAACTTTATCAAGGTTATTGAACGAACCAAATTTTATCTTCTTAATTTTTATACTTTTAGCAACTGACACCCCAAGTGGTGCTTATGAATCCAATCCTGTGTACAAAAAATCCTGGTTTGTTGCCGTAGTTGTCGTCGTCTGCTTCCTCTTGTTACTTCTACTCGTTTTGTTACTGATCACACGAAAACGTGGAGAACGATACCCCGGTAAGCAAAACTTTGAACGCTTCGGCCGATGTGAAATAGTACTGTCATGTTTTGGTTAATGTATTATTCATACAGTATGCTGAGGACAGTCGGAGGTGGCGTTCACACTTCATGCTATAGTCAGTCCAAGACAGTGTTCCACTCTCCTTGTTGAGGCCAGTCTAAGGTAGGATTCTTTCTTGGTGGTGAGGCCAATCTAAGGCAGTGTTCTTTCTTGGTGGTGAGGCCAATCTAAGGCAGTGTTTTTCCTTCGTGGTGGGGCCAATCTAAGGCAGTGTTCTTCCTTCCTAGTGAGGCCAATCTAAGGCAGTGTTTTTTCTTCGTGGTGAGGTCAATCTAAGGAAGTGTTCTTCCTTCGTGGTGGGGCCAATCTAAGGCAGTATTCTTTCTTCGTGGTGAGGTCAATCTAAGACAGTGTTGTCACTTCACGTTGAGATCAGTTCGTAAGGTAGTGGTCACACTTCGTATTGAGCTCAATTAGTTTTCCACAGTAGTTTATAAAATTGTAAATAAATTGTAATATATAGATTTCTCTTTCTTTGTTTTGTCCTCGGCTTTCATGAAAAGCAATCTATATGTAAGTTGATGATATCCCTAGCTTTGATAAAGTTTGATTCAGTTTTTCAATCTAAGGCAATGTTCATATTCATTCATGTTGAGGTTAGTCTAGGCAGTGTTCACCTTTCATGTTGAGGTCAGTTTATGGTATAGCAGCGTTCACACTTCGTGTTCAGGGTCAATCTCGGGTACTGTTCACACAGCATGTTGGGTCCAATTAAGATCTTGTTGACGGTACCTAATGAGAAAAAGATCGAGAACATGCTACTGTTTGAGACCAATCTAACTTCATGTTTAGAATATATGTTGAGATATCAGAGGTCCCACTTAAGCTGGTCGTCAGGGTGAATCTGGTTGGCGAAGCTTTTTCACAATATAGTTAACGCTAACTCCAGGTCTTGTTCAACTTGATTCAACTTACTAAACACTCACGAATATTTGGCATGTTTGCTTTGATATTCTGCTAAGTCCCTAATGTATTTCTTGGGTTGTGTTTTTGTCATGCAGCTCGAATATAAATTTGAAAATTGTAATTAATTCTAGTTGGCAAACGGGAGAAGAAGAGAGCTGGAATTTTAGACGACGCCGAGGAAGCCGATGCTGATTCCTACCCAATGAAACCTCCAAGGTAAGATCTGTCTGTTGTCAAAGTTCATAAATAGTCCTAATTCAAAGCAAATTAAGAACAACTACCGAAATATTAAATAAAACTTCCAGGCAAAAAAAAAAAAAATCGCTGAAAGTCATTTACATGCAGTAAGGGGTCAATGTTTTTATGCAGCAAGTTAAAATCGTTCCTTAAAATCTTCGTATGGGTGACCGCTTTTTATAATTTACAATGATTGTCTTTATTCTCGCTGGGGTAACCTGATAACTTGCCCTGATTGTGTAGTATAAACCATTCCGTATAATCCAATAAACAAATCAACTTTTGTCGGGGAGGGTTTTTTGAAGTAAAGTGAAAGAAAAGTAGGTGCTTTTCTAGAAAGATTTCAGACGATACATTATTTTGAAACGACACTAAATATTTTACTCGTAGATTTTAAAGTGAAAACAAAACGATGAATGATAGTCAAACCCGCCTGCGTGAACTCAGAAATATTTTATAAGCATATGAACTTGACTAACGTTTGACTATTGTCTATTGTTCTCCGTGTTCGCACACGTTTTATAATGCACACAATTTGACATTAATCTAAGCCCGCCACGTGAGTCTCCATAGCACATGCAATGGTTGGAGTATCTGACCTCAGTCATCTGAATGTTAGGATACATTCCCCGTCTAGGGCTCGTAAAACTTCCATCAGGCTTTGAACAAGGCGAATGCTCGCATGTCTTTTGTTATAAAGCGACGCGAAAAAGGAACTAGCTTCCATAAACGGTGGCCTTTGAAACGAAGGCAATGTTCAGGAGAATAAAGAATGGACATAAAGCCATATGTAATAGGTTCATTATAAATCACGTATGTGAGTTTAGATGGCAAAATCTGTGGCAAATTTCCAACGACGAAGGACTTGCCACGACAAAATAATGAATATCTTTAACAGAGCTTGCTTTCAATTCAATTACGACCTTTCGTATTATGTCCTTTTAATCCCGTCAAATCTGTGCGACGTACACGTTAGATTAGGAAGTAACAAATGATTTCTGTTATTAAGGAGTAATGGTAACGGTTTGAAACGACATACGAGTGACCATTCAATGCCATACAAGGATCCCGACCGAGACAGTCTTGACGAATACGCCGAAGACAGGTTCGGGGAAGACGCAGCTTCGTTTATCGGGCAATACAATGACGACAAGAGGCCGATGACGGTGGAGGGACCCGAATATGTGTAAAGGAGCTTCGTTCGATGAATATACGACGAAGCTTTATTAAGGTTTGAAAAAGGCACTGGATTTGTGATCTGTCCAGGAAGGACCATTGAATGCTGTTTGCTACAATCACCATTTCTTGTAAAAATTTAGATTTTTTTAGTCAGTTCGATCCGTCCTGAACTGTTCTAAATTGGACCGCCGGGGTTCCCTTGTGACAGAGTATACAGCTGTGCTTTTTGGAAGACGAATTTAGAATTTTCATTTAATCCTAAATGTTCTGTGTTTAAATAACCAAACAAAGCCAATTACTATTTTTCTCATTTTCATTCACTCCCAAAATTTACCTCATCAAATACTTCATGAACATTTTACATGGGCGATGAAGTAATTATAGATTTCCAACGACTCTTTATATTCCAACAGACTCTTAGGTAGATATATGCGTGTGGTAAATGGACAGCAGCAGATTGTTTTGGCCATTGAACAGCTAACGCAAGCTATTAAAAACACAGAATCGTTACATGTGCGTCGGAAACTAGTGTCGAAAGGTGTACGTGCCCCGTTGCCTATAAAAACGTAGTGCTATTAGTTATTAGTAGTATTCTGTTACCGGTAGATTTATTTAGAAAATTATCACCCTTATTTCATACGATTTTTTTTTGGTTCTCAGACAGGGTTTACTGTGATCAGATGTTGTATTCGCGGTGATTTTGTGCTGGGATATATATATAGGAAGTGACTTGGACTACATTTCGAAATGACTGGGAATATATATAGAAATGACTTAACTGTTTACAAAATGTGGAAATAAGTTGCTGTAAAAAATGCTGTAAAATTTATTTAGAGAATTACCAAACTGGTCGGACTTCATGCGATTTTTGTTTTCCGTGACCTAGTAGTAGGAAGTTTATGAAAACTACAACGCCAATAAGCAGAGTATTTTAAAATTTACGACCGTGCAGCAAACCACGCATGCTAAACTTAGGATATCATTTTTCTTTGTGCTAAATTCTTCGAAGATTGGTTTGTTCGTCGATTAACGTTTTTCGTTAAACAGCCTAACGTTCTCGCCGTCATAAGTTCCGGCGTCGTCGTGAAAACATGGAAATGCTCTTCACCATATCTTGTGTGGGGCCAGGACGACACCAGGAATACTCAAGGGACCTCAAATTATACAGTTGTTTTGTTTTCGAACAGAAATCTTATTGTAAGGCCGCGGCGTTCTTTTTTTAATTCCCTATTAATCCTGATTTCCACTAGCGGAATTTCCCGCGCACATCACCTAATTCTTGTTTCTGTAGGCCGAAAATTTCGCCCTCGTGGAAGTCAGGCTGTGAAGGAAACCTTACGTATGAGGGCGCAAAATTGACCTCGACCTTTGTGACTGGTTATTATGTATTCAGTATCGTTTTATTTCCGATTTTCCCCGTTGTCCGAGCGACCAAAAGCACTTCCCTTGTCTCTCTGAAGCACATTTTAGACACAGACACAGACACTGGTGGATTGCATAACATTTTTTTACAAAGACGACGGCCAAGCATCTTGAACTTGTCTGCGCGCGGCCATTTGTTGTCGTGCTCATGTTACCGCCCATTCCTGACAGTAGTGCATATCAAAATTCAAATTGAGCTATCTGGCGTTCTGAGAAACTAAATTTAGTCAAAGAAGAAACGGAAATCTGAACTGTTTCTTATTTTCTGAGAATTGCGAGGAAACATTAGGGCTCGGAATATTCCGGGATAAACAATGCTATTTATTTTTGGAAAAAGTCACCGCGCATACAGCAATATTTGAGCACAGCTACGCGAAACACGTGCAACGTCTGGGTGAAATCGTATCCTCTGGTATTAAAGATTATTAAGGAGACGTAGAGTGTCTTAAGGATAAGTTATTTTTATTTTTCCCCAAAATATTTTTATTTTCATTTAGAATTAGGAGGTTTGTTTAAATACTTGATATAATTGTTAGATATTGATATTACGTTAGGAAATCAGCGCTTGTAAAATGATAGTAGGTTGTGTTGACAATAGAATCAATCTGAACTGTAAATTTCACGGGCATTGTCAGTATTTTAACATTGGTCCAACGTTCGTTTTGGGAAAGGAACTGAACTAACACTCCAATAAAAAAGCAGGTATTGGTTGGGTCAGTTTACTGATACTGCTATGACTAATATCTGACCTTTCGTATTGCTGACACGCCTCTTGTTTACTGTAGCTAGAATTCATTTGTGGGTGTAAGTATTTAGGTAATCTTATTTAAATAAAGTAAGCCTAAAAGGCGCGAAATTTTTTAACTATTCCGTGTCGCTGTCTTTTGTCTTCAGTGGGCCGTTTTATTGATGTCTATCCTGGAGACGCTACGGTCATTGGAAAGACTCCAACAGAGTAAGACTCCAACATGTTTTCCTACGAAAACGTATACTTTTAACTTCTAACTTAAACTTTTTGATGCATTTTGGCTACCGTCCACGCGTAAACGATGAATGGGGGAAGTTGTCTTCCTCGAAAACGGCGACTTTAAAAAAGCACCTTTGAACACGGCGAATTTTCAGAACGGTGACTTTTGAAAATGCGGCGCTTTCATGTTGACAAACAAAAGCCGAGACATTTGAAAACTGAGGTCTGCATATGTTTCCGAAAACGCAGATTTCGTGTGGACGGGCAAGAAGGTAGGTTTTCATACACGCCAACGGGATGAAAGACGCTCCAAAAAAGGCTCGTATGGACGCAAACATTTTTATCCGTTTTCTGCTATAATGAAAATGGATAGATTTGAAAACGCAATTGTGCGGTTGTGGCCCGAGTAGAAACACTTCGCCTGCAACGACTCGAACGACCAGGGTTTGGTTATTAATAGCCTGTATAGCCTATCCAACGCAAAAGTCCTAACGCACATTTCGGGTGCCTAGCTTCATTAGCCCAAATATTCTGGTTTTATAAAATCTCCCCAAATCATATTTTGCCACTTACTGCACCAGACCGAACTTTTCCCTAATTGTAAGTCACGTTTTTCTATTTTGACCGAAGTTTTTTTTTACGAATTTTGTGTGTGTATGGTACCCTCACATCAACCAGTGTGTACGTCCCTCGTCATAGAGGTTGAATCATTCAGACGATCTGCCATGGCGGTTGTTTCTTTGTAGTAGCCATTTTGAATCACCGCACTACAAATAAATCATGAATTACAAGAACCAGAGCACCCAGACTTTTTCTTGTAGCCAACTAGGCTGAAAGGAATACGAAGTAAATTTTTTGGCCATGGGTCTATTTAATCTAACGGAGCCTCTGCAGTGGTATTGAGAAACTACTGTAAGAAAGACAAGACCAGGGTGTTCGGTTGGCCTAAATTCGGTGAATATTCGGAGTCGGGTCGGGATAGAGCCTACGGTTCATGCAGCGGAGGTTCGCCACAAAACTACTCGGTCCACGTGCAACGTGAAGGATAACTTCAATTTAAAGGTGAAATCTTGGTTATTCCGGCGCCAATAAAGTTCCAAAGAACTTTAAGTCCACCTCTGGAAAGCCATGGTAATGAAACTGTTCGATTCTTCAATATATTCATTGCTTTTCAATGCATGTTTGAAAGTGAGAAGAGGAAGCAAAGACAGTGAGTGAATGCAGGTTAGTTCATCAAATGTTGAAGTTGACACGATGCATGCAAATCTTTCAGCATGTTTTCATTAAGGCAAAGTTCCCTAGCACAAAATTCTGACGGTGTGAGTTGGTATAAATGTCAAATTGTCACCGCTGCATTATAGTTTGTACAAACTGTACCGTTATTTTGTATTTTCTGTATTTTATAAACTGGTAAGCAGGACTTGCTAGGATGAAACTACTGTACCGCAAGCTTCGTGTTTTCTAGACTTAACCCAATGGGCAATTTTATAATGGAGGTGATAATTATCCCCCTCTGGAATTTCTAGAAGGGGATAAATCCCTCCAATCCCCTTTTGGTGGATATCCTACTTTAATTTTAATCATTCTTTCAAAGCTTTGTTGCAAGTGGTATTGCTGAAAGTTAGAAGTTTACACAAAAAATATAACATTAAAAATCATTTTATATTGAGAAATTTCTTGGTAAAACTCTGATAGATTAGTAAAGTTGTCCTTTTTGTTATTGAAAAAACCGTTTGGCAGGTTTTTTATCAGAGTAGCACTGTAATACACTGCCCCCAGCCAGCAGAACAAAAGGCTGTGGATTCAGGCTTTTCTACTGCAACTTTGAAACAATGTTTATCAACGCTCACCCATTGACAAGTGAAATTGCATTAGCTTTTGGAACTTTTGAAAAAAAGATGGTTTTTCTATGGTTTAACCAGTTTTGGGATGGATGGTTTTGTGGTATTTATTTTAAAACCACCCAAGCCTCTACTCTTTAGTAGTATTATGCAAAGTAGTCTCTAAGTCTTTCAAAACAATTGCTATTATCCATTACCAGTAAATTATTTATTATCCTTGATGTTTATCATGATTATGTTGGCCAATCATGATTACCGCATTTTACAGTTTGTTTGATCAACCAATACTAAAGAAAGCCAGAATCTGGTCTTTTGACATGCTTGTTACCAAGAATTTTAATCAGGCCTTTGTTCTAGGTGTGGGAAGGGTTGGGAGGAGAAAGAACCTGATACTTGGGTTACCTTCCTCCTTAGTGCGTTAATTCTATTTCAGAATCATCGTCAGGGTAATATGAAACATTAAATTCACATTTAACCTACACTGCTGAAGTCAACTGAAAAAGTTGACTTGAGCAGGATTTGAACTCACACCTTCAGGAATCTGGTGCGCAGCTCTACCTGTTGAGCTATCGAGTCTACGGGGGTTGGAGGCGAATTAATATCCAACTTAAGTGTACGAGATATTCTCGCAACAACTTAACACTATCCACGAGGATGGATGTGCAGCATTTCAATTCTATTTCAGAATCATCCTCAGGGTAATATGAAACAATTCACATTTAACCTACACTGCTGAAGTCAACTAAAAAGTTGACTCGAGCTATCAAGTCTACAGGGATTGGAGGCAAGTTATCAGGTTAAATGTGAATTTATCGTTTCATGTTACCCTGAGGATAATTCTGAAATAGAATTGAAACGCTGCACATCCATCCTCGTGGATAGCGTTAAGTTGTTGCGAGAATATCTCGTACACTTAAGTTGGGTATTAATTCGCCTCCAATCCCTGTAGACTCGATAGCTAAACAGGTAGAGCGGTGGACCGGATTCCCGAAGGTGCGAGTTCAAATCCTGCTAGAGTCAACTTTTTCAGTTGACTTCAGCAGTGTAGGTTAAAATGTGAATTTATCGTTTCATATTATCCCAAGGATGATTCTGAAATAGAATTGAAACACTGCACATCCATCCTCGTGGATAGCGTTAAGTTGTTGCGAGAATATCTCATACACTTAAGTTGGATATTAATTCGCCTCCAACCCCTATAGACTCGATAGCACAACAGGTAGAGTGGTGGGCCGGATTCCCGAAGGTGCAAGTTCAAATCCCATTTGAATCAACTTTTTCAGTTATCTGGGCCCGGATAACATTCCGAGCTGGGTTCTGAAACATCATGCGGAACTTATTGCGCACCCAATTTCCTGTGTCCTGAATGCATCGTTCTAAGAACAAAAGCTTCGTGGTGCGTGGAAAAAAGCTAACATTGTACCTATACCCAAAGTGACTCCAGTGCATGATATCAATAAACATCTTAGACCTATATCACTTATACCAACTATCTTAAAACTTGCTGAGGAGTTCGTGGTAGAAACGTATGTTGCTCCAGCCATCCTCAATACTATCGATCCTGCACAATATGGTGAAATTTCTCGTTCTTTGGCAACTCACGCACTTATTTCAATGGTCCATAATTGGTCCAAGGCAACTGATGCAACTGGAAATACAATTTGAGTGATACTCTTCAATTAAAGATTATCGATTAAAGATACTCTTGAAAACTCAAGATATGAGTCAGTACAAGATAAAAGTATTGTTGAAACTATAATATTTTGACTTTATTTCAAAGTCAAATTATATTTATTACTGTATAATAACATGCCAGAGTCTATATACAGGTGGTGTTATGACATCATTGACACAGAATTAAGGAAATACTTATCCCTATTTACATGCTGAGATATTGAGGCACTAAGATGCTAATTAGAAATTATCACCACCATGAATAAAAGCATCAGGTCTTATACTTTTATTTATATGTAAAATGATTAGACATGTTATTTTGTTATTTACCAAACAGGAGATCAGTACAGCTAAAATGTCTGGCAGTTGTCTCAACACAGACTGACTTTGTTTGGTTATATTTTTTCCTTAACAAGACTTATTTGGTTAAATTAAAGTTCTCACAGGTGTGTTTAGCTGGCATGTGCACACTTAATACAGACTTCATCTTAGCCAACCAGGGAGCATGATCTGCTAGGATTCTGCATTAAACACCTGTTTCAATATCATTTCTGTTACTGTAAGCAAAACAGTAGGGAGCTTCCTCAAGTGGCAACAGCCAAAATTCAAACTTTAATAATAAAATACATTTTTATTTCAATGATTTCATAATAAAACTTTGATACAGTGGGTAATCAGTAGATTACTGTGAATATTGCCTTTATAGGGTCAATAACACAATAGTGGTCAATAACACTTTGATTTCTGCAACAGTAATTATAGGACTGAAGCTGTCAGATATAATAGGTGCTGTGTCTTTATTTACAAACTTTTAGAGTGACGTTGCAATAATCATAACAGCCAGCTACACTTTTCATCTATTGCAAATTGAGCCCAAAATATTTTTTGGTTGAATATTATACTTTCTAATTGCTGAAGAATTCCAATATAATTGTGATTGATAGTTTTTTTACTGTTGCAGGTTTCAGTGGTTTATACAAAACAGTTTGCTGTATGAGTTCCATAAATCAGATACTCTACATCCTATCCAGGGAAAGTCTAGTGCACACCATATGGGCAACAGAAATGAAAATAACTACAAGACTTTTGGAAGGTGAAACTGAAGTTGGAAAATCAGAACATTACAAAACAATTGTAAAATTACAGGTGCCTTATTTAGATTGTATTACTACTGTAAATCAGGTTGCAAAGCAGTGCTGAGTTGTGATTGCAAAATATGGATGTTCGTTGAATGAACTGCTCAAATGTTTGGTTTAAGGCTTGGTTTAAGTTTCTTTCAAAAGTGGGAATACAGTTTTGATAGGGTAGAAAAATCATCTTAACATCATACTTTTACTTACTGTAGAAAAGTGTTCCTTTGCATGCTGATATAGCAACAGCCATTTCACCCTTTAAAACTGTGACAGTGCTTATACCTGTAACTTGTAAAAATTGCCTGACATTAGCCAGAGTAAAAAGTATAAAAGAAAACATATACCAAATATAATCATCTTGTAAACTCAAGATATGAGTCAAAAAAACGAGAGAGAATGTTGAAATGGTAATATTTCGAATTATTTTGTTACAAATTCATCATGAATTTGAATTTGTTATGAATTTGAAATATTACCATTTCAACATCCTCTCTTGTTTTTTTGACTCACCTGTTGAGTTTTACAAGGTGGTTATATTCGGTATTATGTTTTGTTTTATATTTTCTCAAACTATTGGCTGACCATGGTTTTTAGCCAGAGTAAAATGCTCAAGTGTGCTCTGGCCCCTTAATGGGTTAAGGAAATACTTTTTAGCCCTTGAATGCCCAGAGCTCATTCCTGCAATGAGTAAAGTCATCTGGCGTTACACAGACAACAAAAATACTAAAGTGCACCCTCGTTGGTTAATGGGTTAAAGTTCATATTAGGAATTTTTTTTGCTTAAAAAACTGTTATTGAAGAATCATTAGTGCCAATCAGGTTTATTCTTAATATCCATACTGAATGTTGATAAAATGCTCGTCTTCAAAATATATTTGGTTGGATGGGAATTACAAGGCATTCCGAAACATCATTGTTGTCATAGCAAACTGTTGAAACAAAATTTCCCCTTTCAGTACTTCAAAGTTTTGTCCAACAAGTTCTGGGGGAATTTTTCAGGGCTAAATTTTAGCAGAATATTGACTGGCCAAAAGTTAACCAAAAACCCAACAGGAAGGATAGGAATTCATTTCAACCAATGTTTGTTAAGATAATTTTAGGATATGAAAATTTATACAAAATTATTCATTCCCCTGGGACTTCTCTGGGGAACATTTTTGCAAATTGTACAGATCAGGAAATTGGGCCAAAAGCCTGGGAGGGACAGAAGGATTTTCTTGAAAAAATTTCAACCCCTGTGATTATTTTTGGATACAGTATGATTACATTAAGTAGTATGGGAAATTATCCATCTTGACAGCATAGGGCTTTTTCTTAGGGCAAAATATTGGTGGAATAGTCACATCAACAAATTAGCCAAAATGCATAGGGATAGAGATCTCTTGACCACCAAGATTATTTTACAATGTAAAAAGTGTGTAAGATTACTTTTCTTGGCAGTCCCAAGGGATTTCTTCTAGTAAATATTTGTAAATTTTCAGCTTGCAAAAATTAGGCTAAAAAGCAGAGAGGGGTCTGAGAACCTTTTTTCAACCAAATTACAACCTCTGATGTTATTTTATGAAAAATGAAAGTTTATTCAAAATTGCATGTCTTAGTTCTCCTTGACAAGCCTGGTGAGAGCAAAACCCAGTACCAGGACAGACGTGTGTTGAGCCCCCTCATAAATTAACCTGAAAAGTATGATGTGCAAAGTACAATTATTAGATTTGTTTATTATTGTCTTGTGCCATAGTAACAAGATGGAAGAATCAATGATTCTATTGGTTTTACAGCCTTTAGCCAGAGGGGGAGATGGAGAAGTACATGTACTTCATCTTAAGTCCACATAATGGTGCTACTGGCAACCCAACTTTTCTGGGCCATGATATTGCCCCCATGTCCTGCACCCACTTGCTGCTTCAGGATTTCTAGTGGGAAAAGTTTGTCAAAGTTTTGCCATGGAATGTGTGGTTTAACGTGCATGGCTAGTAACAGTCAGTAGGAAATATGAATTTGATCTTAAAGAAAATATAAATTGGCAACTTTTTTTCAGAAAACTTTCAGCAAACTGAATGTTGCAGGTGGACAAATTGTCACTGTATCAAGTATTATTACTTAGATTTTACTGAGCATTAATATTAATTTTTTTTTTAAATTTCGAGGTGAAATTGAGCTAGAATGCCTGGGGGACCAGGCAAATTTCACCCAGCTGTGATCATTTTGCAAGATAACATTTATGCAAAACTCTACAGATGTCTTGGAGTAAAATTTCAACATGTCAAATTTTGTGGACTTTTTGTGAACCTTTTTTGAACAAACTTTGACCTCTAAGATTATTATTTTTGGGTAATGAAATTATTTAAAACTATAAAAGTTTATGCAATTTTTTTGTGTTGATGATCCTGTAGGTTTTAGTAAAATTTTCAAAATTGAGCAATTTACCCATTAAGAAGCAAAGGTGCACTTTAGCTGAAAAATTAAATACATCTATAAAGAGGATTTTACTTTCAAAGGGATGAGCCCTGTCCTTTAAATGGTTACAAACTATATCCTTAAAGCATAGGAGGGAATCCAGGAACTTTATTCTACCACATAAAGCAAAATTTCAGCAAGATTTCAACATACCAAAATTGGGCCAAAAAAGCCTAGTGGTGATCAGAGAACTATTTGCAACAAACTTTGATCTTGCAGATTATTTACAAATAAAAAAAAGATAATGCAAATTTTATTTTTTGACATTCTATACCAAAATTAGGCAAACAAGCTTTAAGGGCTTGATCTGCTTGCAAGAAAATCCACTATTTTACATACACATTTTGGTGGAATAATGAAATTGACTGGTCTGTGTACAACCAGAATTGCACCTGCTACTGTGGGAACTGATTAGTAACAAAGATAAATCATTTTTGCATCAACAGCCTTTTACTTAAAAGTGTTCGATTGTTTTACCTGCAGTTATATTCAAATTGTACCATAAATAGGAAGCATTTGGAAACATCACTGTTGGTGTAGTAACCACTCAATTCCAACAAAGTATTATTTTGGTGCCTTAAAGTCTTCTGTTTGTTTATTCTACCTTTATAAAATTAATATTTTTGAGTACTCTCTTTCTATTTTTACTTTTGAAGATATGTACCAAGGGAACAATAATTGCAAGGATTGTTCAATACTTAAAGGGAAAAAACATTATTTTAATATCTAATCCCAACATGCAGACAGGTCAAAGCAATATCTCTGCACTCAATTAATGTTCATTGCAAGAATGTTCACTTTTTCTATTTTCAAACTACCTGAAAACAATGTTGCTAATTTAATTATGGTTTGGAAACTTTCTAGTTTAAGTGTTCTGTAAGTTGCAGTAAGACAGATAGCATTGAGCAGTTGATGTCAAGCATTAATGTTATGGTTTATGTTGGCTTTGTTTAAATAAAATAAAGTATTTTAAAAGAAAAGCTGATGCAAATCAAATTTTGATTTGTTATCAGTTTGCTGTTTCCTGTGTCTTTGCTATAATGGCAGTATTTTTAATAGGTCCTTAAATTTTAGCTGTGTAGTACATTATCATTGATCAGCTGAACAAAAAGAACATGTTGTGTATCCAGTATCCCAACCAACTGGGATAGCTGGCAGTTTTAAAATCCAAATGGTGTTTTTGGTTTGCTTTCTTCTTTCTCAGTTATAAGTCACAGAAAATGTTGTATAAATCATCATGAAGCTGCAGTCAAGCAGATATTTGATCTTTTTAAAGTTAAAAATATTTTACAAAATAAAATTATTTCCTTACCTACAGACCTGGTTTGTGTTATACTGGCAACACAACATTTTCTTTACAGTTATGTTGTACTTATAATTTTGTTTGGCCTCACAAAGATCACTTTCAGGAAATTGCAAAGTCATCATGGAAGTGACCTAGATTTAGTGTTCAAGCTATCTTTTGAAGTTAGTATACATTTTTATTGTTTAGTTTGCAGGAATGGATTTTGAAATGCTCAGAATACAGCTAATTTAGTTCAAGCAATTCTATTCTTAGTTTGGCAATTGAACTCAACAAAAATGTCTTAAAGTGTTTATGCAATAAAAATCCTTGATTGTCTAGTGTATATTAATTTTGTTTCAACAATTTCTGAAATAGAATTAACCCAGAAACACTTGCTAGAGAAAGGGAAATTAGCAGTTATGTGATACCCAGAAAGGGGTCTGGAATCGAGTGCCAATGCCAAAAACTGGTCTGTCTATGCAAGATGCTTTTGCCATGTTTTGTGATTTTCAAAACATGCTTTTTGAAATATTAATTCCGAAGGTCCATTTCAGAAAACAAATTTGAAAATCAAAGCAATGGCAACCAGCCAGCAGCAAGATATGAAAGAGATTCTGTATAATGCAGGAACTTCTTTTGTGCAAAATAAGATGGTCAAATTTTTGTTTGCATAAACATTTGAAGAACTTCATGTAAGAACATTTTTTGAGGGCTTGACTAAGTAAAATGGGGCTAATCTGAAGGCTACCAAGAGTACTGTTTTTAATGTCAATGTCATAAACTCTTTGCTGGCCACCTTTATTTTTTTTTAGTCCAG
>JBAHVQ010184210.1:0-15766 GCA_036872915.1 Nanipora kamurai | reverse complement strand
ATCCAATTTGGCCATGTTTCTCCTTTCGTACAATCAAAGGAATCCGGTGGTTTATACGCCATTGCCATACTTAAAACTTTCAAACATCCCACACCTGACACCATGTAGTGTTAGTCAATGATTGTAATTGAAATATAACGATAGAGCTTTATATATAAGGGTATTGAATTACCCGTATGCATAATTAAAATATTGCATAATATTACATAGGCAATTCTTGTTCTCAAAACGAAGCATTGATTATGTTAGTAGTTGGGTCTACCAGAACATTAGCAAATTCTTTAAGAAACCAGTTCGGGAGACCGTCAGGGCCAGATGCTTTGTGTTTGTTCAATTTTAGCAAAGCACAGTGGACTCGCATTGGAGTAACTATAAGAATTTCACCGTCCTCTTCTACACGCACTCGTGCTATGGAGGGATCAAGTGGCTGGAATGATTCAAGCGGTTCCAATTTATAGAAAAAGGAATTTGAGGTGGAATATCTGTAGTCTCAAAAAGATATTCTAAAGCTCATAACCCATATTTAGGAGAAGAAAATTATGATCCAAATCAACTAATAAAATATATAACTTATTTAGATGAAAATAATTTACATGGATGGGCTATGTGTAAACCATTACCAACAGAAGATCTTAGATGGATGAAAGAAGAAGAATTTAAAAATTGGAATAATCTTCCAAAAGGTCAAGGATGTATTTTAGAAGTAGATTTAAAATATCCTAAAGAATTACATGATTTACATAATGAATATCCACTTGCCCCAGATAAGCATGAAATTAAAGGTGTATAAAAATTAATGACAACTTTACAAGATAGAGAACACTATGTTATCCATTACGAAAATTTAAAACAATGTTTAGATCATGGATTAAAAATAACAAAAATACATAAAGTTTTAACATTTAAAGAAGAACCCTGGATGAAAAAATATATAGAGTTAAATACAGAGTTACGAAAAAATGCAAAGAATGACTTTGAAAAAGACTTTTTTAAACTAATAAACAATTCCATTTTTCGAAAATGAAGAAAGACCTCCTTGTTTGACCCAAATTATTTAATCACAACAATGAAAGAGACCTACAAATAATAATTGTACATTAATGATCCGAAATGATCCTGAAATCAATGGAATAAAGTCAAGTTCTTACATAAAAAACGGGAACGAAGTCCAAGTAAATAGTTCGTAAAATCCAAGATGGCCGGCCTCTCCACTAGCTGGTCAGCGGCTAGACTCTTCATCCTCCCCAGTCCGAGGAGGTGCACTGGCCACAGGGCAGGGACGCGGACTCAACTTGTCAATTTTCCCGTCTCTGGCTCGTAACGTTTTAGCGGGTTAAATTGGCGGCGCGGACGCAGGTTGGGTACACTTGGTAATCCTGGTTCTGTGGTGACGAAGTCTTCTTGGGGTTGTTTGGGAGGGTTAGCTGGTGGGGAGCTGGTTGCAGTGGGCGGTGGCTCGGTGGGGGTATCTCCTTGAACGCCAGTCTCTACCTCTGGGTCCGGCGGGGCCGGGTTTCCGGGGTGGGAACTAGATGCACCGGGTTGATGGTATTCGTACTCCTGGGCGGCGCTGCTGGGTTTCCTCGTGGGGTGAGACGTCTCGATGGTGGGTGTCGCAGGAGCGTAAGTGCGGAGGAAGCGGCGGTTTCTTAGGGTTAGTCTGCCGGAGCCATCAACTTTGATGCGGTACTGGTCGTGGGTCAATGATTCAACGACAATGCCTGAGCGGTCCCATTTGTTGGGGTGGGGGCCTTGCTGGTTTTGTAGAAATACTCGCTCGCCAACTGATAGCGGGCGCAGGGGGCGTGAGTGGGCTGCTAACCGTTCGGTGGTGCGAGTGAAGCGTGCTCGTAGGGCGTCCTCTTTAGCTGACCATGCTTCGCGCCACAATGGCCTGATATGTGGATTCAAGTACTTCTCCAAGCGGTTCACAATTGACAGGTTGCAGTCGGGGTCTGGGGTGTTTCGCAGTTGTAAAATAGCACGGAGGAAGCGGTCGTGATTCAAGCTTCCGGTCGGACCCGTGTTTGACATGAGAAGTCGTTTCGCAGACTTAACGGCGACCTCTGCCCGCCCATTGGATTGTGGGAAACTCACCGAGGACAGGCGGTGGCAGACACCCCAGAGTTTGAAGAAATCCTCAGTCAGTTTAGCCTTGAACTCGGGCTCGACATCGCTGGAGATTTCCTCGGGTACGCCAAAGGTAGCGAAGAATGTGCGAAGGTGGCGGATCAAGCCGCCTGCACCTGCAAGGTCGGTGCTTGTAGGGGAGCTCAGTACCTCGACCCACCCGGAAAGGCGATCACCGACGACCAAGTAGTGACGGCCGTGATGGTCAAAGAAATCAGCAAAGACTGCTTCGAATGGGGTAGATGGAGGCGAGGATGCGACGGGTGGTGTGGCCGCTTGTGACGGAGCGTTCCGATTGCAGTCTGCGCGTGTTTCTCGTCTTGCGCGGATATCGCTTGTCATGCCGGGCCAATAGACTATGGCGCGGGCACGCTATTCCATCGTGGAGGTACCTTGGTGAGCAGTGTGAAGGTGCTGTAGGATGGGATCCCGGAGTGATGGAGGGACCACGACACGGTCTTGGTACATGAGGACGCCGTCTTCGACATACAGTGACTCATATATTTGGCGGAAGCTACTGAGAGCGGGGTCGGTGTTGTCGGGGCTCCCAGCACACTGCTCAATCATTCGCAGGAGACGGCCCAGAGATGTGTCGGCGGCCATTTCTTGTGCTAGGAAAGGCCAAGATATGATGCCCAGCTCATTAGCATCATGTCGGATCGCAGCCATCAGTGCAGACTCCGCCGCGTCAGGGGGATTGGAGTGCCGAGGTGGGCGCTGGTCTCGGTATGGGAGGGCGAGGGGTGCCTCGAGGCGGCGTCGGCGGCATGGTTGCTTCGGCCAGGCAAGTGTCTGATTTCGAACCGCCAGGGTAGCGTGCGCTGCTTCAGGCGGAACAGGTGAGAATTAGATATTTCATCTAAGGTGCGGTCTCCAAAGATCTTCGTCAAGGGCTTCTGGTCTGTGACAATCACCAGGTCGTCGCACCCCTGTGTAAAATACCGTGTCTGCTCCAGACCCCAAGCCACCGCCAAGGCTTCGCCTTCGATGGCTGCGTAGCACTGCTCAGCAGAGGTCAGGAACCGCGATCCAGCCAGTGTAACTCGCCATCCCCCGGGGGAACAGTCGGGGACCCCGGAGGGGCACTTGCAATGTTGCTGCAGGAGGAAATATCCGATTCCACGTCGCGACCAGTCGGGGCGGAGACAAGTGCGCTTCCGGAGGTCAAAGATCTCTACGCCCTCGCAGATGGCATCAACGATGGCGGCCTTTGATGCTATGAAGGCTTCTTCTAGTGTTGGTGACCATGAGAATTGGCAGCGGGGGACTGAGGAACGGCTTAAAGGGTGCCATGATATCACGGAGCTGCGCGCAGTTGGAGATCTGGTTTACGAGGCCAAATCAGCTTCTGATGTCAGTGGTGCTGGTTGGTGAGGGGAAGTCGCGTATGGCGTCTAGGTACTTTGGCAGCGGCTCAATGGTATTGTCGGACACGCGAAAGCCGGCGAAGTCAACACTTCTATCCGCAAGTTGAAACTTGTCAGGGTTGAGGACAATGCCTGCCCGGCCAACGGGCGTGTGGAGGTCGATGGTCCTCCACCAGTGCTCCTCTAACTCGATGTCATAGTGGATCATGTCATCGACACACCGTTCCTTTCTCTCAAATTCTGCTAAGACTGAATCCAACCAGCGGTTGTATCCGTCGCCCGAGGAGAAGAACCTTTGAGGGGCGCGGGTGTGGCGCCAACGCCCGAATGGGGTAACAAAGGTGGTAAGGTGGTGATCGGAAGCTCATAAGGGGACACTGTGGTATCCATTCCAAGCATTGGTGACCGTCTTCCAGGTATTCTTGGAATGGTGATTCCATGGCGAAAGTCTCCCGTCGGCAGTACTTGTTCAGTGGTGAGAGGTCAACGGTGCGCCTGGGGGAGCCATCGTGCTTGCGTGTGACGCCCATTCTGTTGCACCAGGTGACAGGCTCGCCGTAGGTGACCCACTCGATGACACCAAGGGCCTCATCGCGAAGAAGGTCGTCATGGACTCGCTGCTGCCAATGGAGAGGTATGTTCGCTGGTGTGTGGCAGGCTCTGGGTGTCGGGTACGGGTCGACATGGATCTCAAGGGGGGTCCCTCCATGCATGGTAGAGCCCGGTGGGGACACGTGTTGAACGTCAAGGCTGAGTATCGATCGAGTAGCCATGCTTTCATCCGGCTGTTGTTTTCAGGTGTGCAGGGGAACGGAAGTGCTGGCGGGCGTGGGGGCATCGCCTCTCGCTGGGGGCATGTGCACGGAGAATCGTGGGCACTGTCAGGCGTCGAGCAGCCCTCATTGATAACGCGTGTGGCATGGACAGCTGGTGGCTCTCTTGCGGGTGGCGAATCTTGATCGTCACTCAAAGAGGGAAATTTCTGAGAAAGCAATCCCAGGTTGAGTAGTGACTCAAATGACAAGTACATATCTTCCACCGAGCTGCTCACGTATACCATGGAGTGGCATGAAGTAGCCTTCCCGCTGGGAGAATGAGCGGAGAGCTTGGCGAAGAATGCTCCATCGATGGCTATAGGGGAGCGATTGGCTGCAGATAGGCTGAGGCTGATGGGATGCAAGTCATCACGGGAGAATCCGCTGGCGAGGAACTCTTTCAGGGACCATAGGTTTGACTGTGCGCCAGTATCTGCAATAGCAGCGACCTCAGCTTGTACATCTTTGGTGGCCTGAGCGCGTCTATGCGGTCGCGCGAGTGACACTGTGATGGCTGCTCTTGGGTGATCTCGAAGGCGAGCTCGCCTCCACGCTCCCTTGGTGAAGACTTGATGATCCATCTTGGTGATGGTGGCGTGGGTGGTGGTGGGTTCGCTGCCCTGTAATAATGCGATCTGTGATATCGCCTCAGGCTCCACGCCCTGGACTGCTGGTTTAGGGGTCTGGGGGGAGCGCTGTGGTTGCCGGTGTTGTTGGCATCTTCTATGACGATTAGCACGATAGCAGTTGAGGCACATCTGGTGTGGTGTCTCGTTCCATCCTCGAGCCCCTTCCCGGAAGATCTTGAATGGGTTATGGCAGTCTGGGCAGATGGCTTCCCGTGCCCTGTCGGCAGGTGAGGGGGTGCTGGGCGGGTCTGCTGGTGGTTGTCCCATGCTCCTCTGTCGTTGGAAGGAGGACATCGCTGAGAGGGAGGATGAGGAGAGGGCGTTACGAGCTTTCTCTTTCCCTTCAACTAGCGCGACGACATCGTTGACGGGTTTTTCTAGGATTTTGTCGATGCCCAGCACCTCTCTTCGGATGTCGGCGTCATACAATCCGTTAATTATGACGTCACGAATGACGTGGTCCGTGTAATCAACCGCTGAGCCGCAAGTGCACGATGCACTGAACGCGCATGTCTCTGCTTTTCCCCGAAACTTGGCGGCAAAAACGCGAATCGATTCGTCACGTTCTTGCTGGAGCTGTAGAAGCTCTGTACGCAGCACACAGGTCACGACTGGGATTGCAGCCAAGGAGCGCATGGCTGCAAGAAGGTGGGTGAGCGATTCGTTAGCAGCATTCGGGTTTGCCTTTAACAAGCTGTCTCTAAGGTCCGTTTCAGCACATTGGAAGAGCTGCGATGGGGCTGCTGTGGCATCGATTCCGGAGCCAGACTTGAACATTTCTCAACGCCGGACGAAAATATTCCATTCCTCCTCAGTCACACCAACGTCGATTTTTGGCCGTTCTAGTTTTGGGCCTCTGGTGGCGCTTGCTTGTTGGTTAGGCGCTGGTTAGTTCCCTCTATGGGCTAAGTCGTGATTTGTTATCATGGCTACGGCTACCGCTTCGGATACATCGCCGGTTTTAAAGGTGCATCCCGGTACCGATCAATCAATCTTGACCATGGTGTTATGTCTCTTTCATGAAGAAAGACCTCCTTTTTGACTCAAATTGTTTAATCACAACAATGAAAGAGACCTACAAATAATAATTGTACATTAATGATCTGAAATGATTCTGAAATCAATGGAATAAAGTCAAGTTCTTACATAAAAAACGGGAACAAAGTCCAAGTAAATAGTTCGTAAAATCCAAGATGGCCGGCCTCTCCACTAGCTGGTCAGCGGCCAACTCCGAGCCTGCAATGGCTCAGCGGCTAGACTCTTCAGAAAAACTATAGAAAACCTAAGAAATAGAGTAGATGTGAGATTAGTTAATAACAAAAATGATTTTAAAAAGCATTCGGCAGAACCAAATTTTGAAAATGCAGTCAATTCAAAAATCTTGCTGCTATGCATATGAAGAAAACAGATATAAAATTTGATAAACCTATTTATACAGGAATGTGCATTTTAGAATCAAGTAAAACACTAATGTATGATTTCCATTAGAATTGTATGAAAGCAAGATATGCAAAATTATTATTTACAGATACAGATTCTTTAATGCATGAAATTAAGACCAATGATTTTTACAAAGACATTTCTGAAGATGTTGAAACAATGTTTGGTACAAGTAATTATCCTAAAGATTTTCCACTGGAAAATTTTCCAACTGGTAAAAACAAAAAGTGTTGGGAATGTTTAAAGATGAATGTGGTGCAAAACAAATATAAGAATTTGCTGGACTTCGATCAAAATCATATGCTTTCCAAATGATAGATGGAATTGAAGAGAAAAAATGTAAAGGTGTTAAGAAAAATGTTGTAAAGAAAAATATTACATTCCGAGACTATAAAGACTGCTTATTTAGTGAAAAACCACAAATGAGATCTTTTAATGTGATTGCACACGATAAACATCTTTTTGTTCTATTGAACCCATTTTTAAATTTATTTTAGAAGAATATTTTATAAAATAAATTTTTTTAGTCAAAATTATCCAGCAATTCTCAACGCTTTTTAGGTTTTTCTTTTTCTGATTCTTTTTTTGATGATCTTTCTTCTTTTTCTAAAAGTTTTAATTCTTGTTTATTTTGATTAAATTGTTTATATGCAAAGTATAAATTTCCAATTGTAGCTAAAGTTCCTACAACTCCAAATATCAATTTATAATTATATTCCATTCCTAAATCCAATCTAATGCTGCTGCTGCTTTTGCTTCTTCTTGTTCTTTTCTTTTTCTTTCTTTTGCTTCTCTAGAAATTTTTATAAGTCTTTTCCCTATTTCTACCTTTTTAGGATCGTTTAGTTTTTCTACCTTTTCTACCTTTGTGATTTTTGGTGAACTTTGGTCATTTGTCTCCTTGTTGTTGTTGTTTTTGTTGTTTTCCATTTATTTATATACTTAATTTTACTTTAAAAAAATATTAAATAGAGTTCAAATAGAATTTAAGTAATTTTAAATAGTACTTAAACAATACTTAAAGTTTATTTAGATTTCTTTTAAAATTTATTTAAAAACTTTTTAAGGAGAAGTTAAATACTTTGCTTATAAAAATCCAGTAATTGTTGAACCAACCATAACAAATTTTAAATTAGAGTTATGAGAAACAGCAGTAGTGTTTAAAGTTATTAAAGATGTGTTGGGTTTTACTTCTTTTTTCTTTTGTGTTTGTTTAAAATTGTCTAAATGATTTATTGCTTTTTCTTGATTAAATTGTTTTTTGATTGGAGGATTTGCTTTTATATTTGACTCATAATAATTTAGATTTTTATTTAAACCAAATTTAAAATTTTCTCCAGAAACTCAAAGTTTACTGTTGTATCCGGGGATTGGATTTTTTAAAATAATTAAATCGCTTGGAATTAACTATAAAGTTGGACTTATCGACATATTTAAAATTACATTAGTAGAAGAAATGGCTTGATTTATATTATTAATCCATGTAGAAGTATTATAATTTATGATAGAATCGTTAACAATTTGTCTAAAAACTTTTTGTGTTTCTAAAGCTGAAGCTCGTTCTCCAAAAATACTTTGTTTTGTTCTTGCTTGTGCTCCTAAAATACTGTAAACATACGCTTTGATAGATTGATTAAGTAATTCTGTTCCATTTAAAGTTAATCCATTTGATATTTTTGGAATAAATTTCTTATAATCATTTTTTAAATCTTTTATAAACCCAGGACCTGGGCCATATGTTTTTCCATATTTATCTATATTAACAACATCTTGACCTAAATGTTCATGTTTATATCCCACTACTTCTTGCTATGTCCATTTTGGAATGTAATCTTTTACAAACCCAGCTTTATACTTATTCATAACAATGTTAATTTCTTCATTAGTTTTTGTTTCAAATTTTTGCATTATTCTTTGAACTGTAAAATATAAATGAAATTTTAGTAAAGATGTAATTTGTTTTGGAACATCTGGATAAAAAGTTAAATGTTGGATAGAAATCTCACATGCATAAGTTGCAATCCATGTTCCAACTAAAATATAGAAATAAGAAAATAAGAAAATAAGACTCTTTTAAATTCCATTTTGCATTATTTTTGGTTGTTATATTTCATGGTGGTAAATTGCTTACAAAATAATCTGTATCATTAACATAAATTTTAAATTGATTTATTGGATAATCTAAAACCTATTCTGTTGGAAAATTATCCCAATAATATTCTTTACCATAAAATCCAACATGTTGTTTCTTTTTTGGTAGTTCTTGTACAGTTCCATCTAATCTCCATATTTTTGGAAATCCTATTTTAGAATTTTTGTTATTACAATAAAGATATTTGTCCAATCTTCATTATTTTTAAAAGTTTCAGAATTTATATCATAAGATTCTCTCTCATTCACTTTATAATAGACATTTCCATGTTCAAAAATTCCATCTTGATTAAATGTTACATCAAATTCAAATTTATTTAAGTCTGTGTTTGGATATTGTTTTAAAAAATTTTGTTTTAATTTTTCTTTTTGGATTTTACTATCTTTTACTACTTGCTCATAATGTTCTCCTTAATATTTTTTAGATGCTTCAACACACATTCTGTTTTTTAATTTATTATTACTTTTAAATAAAATGAAAAAGATAACTGTATTTATTAAACGAAGTGAAACAAAATTAGGATTGGGAAAAACTATAGCTGTAGAACATGATCATCCAGAAATTTTATTAAACTCTGCAACAATATTTTGGGATTATAATAATGTTTTTAAAGATGATAATAATACATTCACATATGACAGAAATAACATTACACTTAATCCTGGATACTGGACTTTTGAAATGTTAGTAAAATAATTTAAAGAAAATAATAGAAAAATAATTTTAACAAACTTTTGAACATGGAAAATGTACAATTAGATCTGATAAAGATTTAAATTTAAAAAATTTAGGAGTATTACTTGGATTTGCAAAAAATAAATCTATAACAAAAAATACAACTGTGACAAAGTGATGTGGTAGATATAAATCAAGCATTATATTTTATAAATGTTTATTGTGATGCAGTAGATTCTCCCCAAAATTTTGATTTTAGTGGGAAAAAATCAAATTTAATGACAAGTCTTCCAATTACTTCTACAAAATCTTTAAAAGGAACATTAACACATTTTGGAAATGTATATACTTGTGTTTTTATTTATAAAAAATATAACTTTTTAAACTTTAAAATTTCTACAAATAATAATAATGTTAAAGAAAATATTGGAAATGTGCTCTTAGAACTTTATATAAAATAAATGAGTCTAAAGGATAAAGAATTTTTGATAGAACAAGAATTACAAAATTTATATTATGATCCAACACAGGGTTATACTTCTGCAGAAAAACTTTATCAAAAAGCAAAAGAAAATGGATTACTAGTTTCTAGAAAAATTGTTAATGATTGGTTAAAAATATAAGATACGTACTGTATACACGATATAAACCTATTGTTAAAAAATTTAAATTTCAAAGAGCATTTGTTGAAGATTTATGTGATCAAATCCAAATAGATTTGGTTGATATGAAAAAATATAGTAAATATAATAATGGATATTTTTGGATTTTAACAGGTGTAGAAATTCTAAGTCGATATGCATTTGCTATTCCAGTCTATCGAAAAGATACAAAAAATATGACAAAAGCAATAGAAGAATTATTCAAACAATTTATGACAAGATTTGATGGAAAATATCCAAAACTTGTACAATTTGATGCTGTGAAAGAATTTTATAATGTAGGTGTAAAAACACGTTTAGAAGATGAAAATATAAGATATTTTTCTACAAATTCTGATCAAAAAGCAGCAATTGTAGAAAGATTTAATAGAACTTTAAAAACAAAAATGTGGAAATATATTTATAGTAAAGGAACTTATAAATGGATTAATGTTTTGGATCAATTATTAAAAAACTATAATTTTAGTAAAGATAGCAGTATTTTAATGAAACCAGCATGTAAATTTTTCAAATAAAGATCAAGTATGGCTTACACTTTATGGTTATGGATTAGGAAAATTTCCATTACCCAAATTTAGAATTGGAGATACAGTTCAAATTTCTAAATATAAAAATGTTTTTACAAAAGGTTACGAAGCAAATTTTACCGAAGAAATTTTTAAAATTATAAGTTTTTAGAGGTGATCCAAACATGTAAGATTTAGATGGAGAAGAAATAGATATTAAATATTTATAAAAAATAAATAGAAAAATAAATATATAAAATGGCAGAAGGTGGATTTGATTATTTTGAAATGAAAGATATGGATAATAAAAGATATCCAGAATATGAAAATATGAATGAGCAAGAATTAGACAAAGAATATGACAATCTTATACAAAAACGTTTAGATTTGTTGAGGAATGATGATAACAGCAATAATAAACTAAATAATGTTGATGAGAGGGTTGAGTACATTGATCATATAAAAGAAAAAAGGTTTGGGGAAACAACCTTTATCACACCAGAGAGACCTGAAAATGAAACAAAGTTTCCTGTTCAAAACTTTGTAAGAAAAAATAATAAAAATGAAAATTTTAATCTTGATTGTAATAATGATAAAGCAGTTGAGTTGATACTTCACACTGATAAAACAAATAATAACAATATAATGTTTAAACCATTAAACAGTAGAAACAAACGTGGAAAACCACATATAGTACTTAAAAGAGACTCAGACTCTAATGGTGTACTACGATATAATGAAGCAAAAGTTGCAAAGGAAGCTGTTACACAGTTTAAGCAAATGATAGATGAAATTTAAAAAGAACAAAAAGATAGAGAATAAAGATTAAAGCCCAGCTTAAAACTTTAAAGTGGTAACGCCATAATAAATATATGATAAAAAAACACAACTTCAAAACATTTAAGATAACTTTACTAACATTTCATTGCCATCATGCAACATCTTCAGAGTATTAAATTACAGTTGTTAAGATCTATTTAAGTTATACAGGTCAAATTTACAATGAGAGAGCAAATAATTAGCAGTTAACCGATAGTAAAAGGTGATAATGTGAAAGGTGGCTAACCAATTGGAACAAGGAAAATTAAAATAGAGAATGAGGGATCGAAGAAGATTTAATACTCTGAAGATGTTGCATGATGGCAACGAAACATTAGTAAAGTTATCTTAAATGTTTTGAAGTTGGGTTTTTTTACCTTATATTTATTATGGCATTACACTTTAAAGTTTTAAGCTAGGCTTTAATCTTTATTCTTTGATTACGTTTTCTGCCCAGAAAAGATAGAGATGAAACTGTTAGAAATATGCTAAGGATTGATACAGCTCTAGATACTACTACTACACCAATTAAAGGATTAACGACAGAAGAAAATAGAGAACTAGAAGGTGTATTAAATCCTCCAAAAAGTATTGATAAATCAACAAGATCGAAATATCTTAGAATTCAAGCAGATCATTTTCAAGACAAAATAGACAAAGTGTTGCAAGAAAGAGATAACACAGAAAACCCTGAAGAATATATAGAACTAGAGGAAAGAGTCATTGCTCTTAGAGAAGCTAGAGTTAGCACTTTAGATCAAATGGAAAAAGAAGAAATTAGAGAAAACAAGAAGAAGATGTCAATAGATTACAAAAATTTAAAAGATGGGCAAATGAAAATCTTGTTGGAGTTTTTGCAATTGCAATTTCTATCGCTGGAATTACAACAACTGTCATTATTGGTTCCAGAAAAGTTTTGAGACAAGGAGCAAGTGTATTAGGTAGTTTTGCAAAAGCCATTAAAAATATTGGTAAAAAAATATAGTCTTTACTTGGACGGATCGCAAATTTATTAGCTACAGTATTAACATTAGGTGCGAATAGTATTGGATTTTTAGCTAAAAATTTATGGATTTTAGCAATTGCATTAGCATATTTTCTATTAGAAGAATTTAGAAAAAAAAGAAGACGACAAATAAAGAAATAAATAAATTAATTAAAAAGTGAATTTATTAAAGAAGAAAAAAAATTTTTTTCTCTATCTCATATATAAATAAAATAATATCAGTAATAACAAGAACAAAAGAATTAGAACCTGGTTTTAGAAGATTAAAAATGTCAGAAATTATAGGGACAAGAACAAGACATGTTGTAACTTTTAGTCCACATGAAGCAAGCCCTGGAGAAGAAATTTATATCAATATTCCAAAATTAAAATCTAATACATGTATAGTTCCAGATTCATTTTATCTCATGTTTGATTTTAAAAATGCAAATACAAAATCTTGGTTTTTAAATTACCTAAGTCGATTACTGGTAGAAACACTTACAGTTCAATTTTCTGGAGAAATTGTTTATGACAATACTGGAGAAAGTCTTTTCGGAATTTATAAAAATTTATGGAAGACAGAAAAAGAAAGTAATAATATATTAGAATTTGGAATTGCAAATGAAAATTTAAGAAAACTCATTTCTGGAGATGATACTGGAGCAAAATCTGGAAATGCTTCAAAACTTAGTGATAAGTTAATGTTAGATGTTTATGGAAAAAAAACAAAAAATTAAACTTGGAAAAATTTTACAAGACCATGGATTTTATGCACCATTTCATATGTTTAACAATTTTCAATTTGTTATTACTTTGTAACAGCAACAGATATTATGGTTGCTCAACAAAATGAAAGTGTTGGAGGATATACTTTAGAAAATTTAGAATTGGAATATGAAACTATAGAAAATTAAGATTTAGTTGGAGAAGTTATTAGTGGATTTACAACTGGAAGATCTTTAAGTTATGAACATGTTACTTTAATGAAATCTCTAAACTGGAATAAAGATCAAACAACACATAATGAAACTATAAATTTACCAAGAAAAAGTATGAAAGCTGTTGTTTTACTGTTTAGAAATAAAACTGTTACTGACAGTGAAGAATTTGTTTATCCAAATATTGAAAGTGTTAAAGTGACTATTGAAGGAGTTCCAAATTCGGTTTATAGTCAAGGAATTCCAAAATCTAGATTTTGGGAAGAAGCACAGAGAATTTTTAAACATGCTGGAAAAGAACAAGATTTAACACTTCAAGATTTTTTTTTTTTTTTTCAAGATAAATTTGCTTTAGTTATAGATTTAAGAAGCGTTAATGATGAGTTTGCAACTGGGTATGGAAAACGATTAGTTAATAAACAATCTGGGCTTTTGTTAGAAATTACTAAAAAAGCAATAACTGCAGATGTTGATTGTAAAATTTATGTTTTGTTGGATGGACTTTTAAATATTGTAAATAAAGATCTTTCTTCCATTCAGTATTAAATAAAAAATTTCAAAAATTAAGACTTTAAAAAACTTCAAGACCAATTTTTTTTCTAGTTTTAAAGTTTGAAAAAAATATATACAAATAAATGGAGGAACAAAATAAGAAGAAGAAAAATATTACAAAACAAAATACTACTACTACTACAATAACAGAGAGAAAACAACAAGTTTTAAAGCCATTTCCAATGATATAAAAGAAAAAGCAAGCAAGATAAAACCAGTAACTCATACACCATTTAATATGATTATTGTTGGGATGACTGCATGTGGAAAAACATGGTATCTTTTAAAAATGCTAGAAAAAGAACATTTTCAATTTTTTGATCAAATTTTTTTAATTTGTCCAACTTTTGAGTACAATAAAACTTATACAGAGTGGAAATATATTGATGATCCAGATTTTTTTGTTATGCCTTGTGATCAAGATTTTGAAGAACAACAATTAAAATCTATTGTTAAATATGCAACTGGAACAAATAGTTTAATTATTTTAGATGATTGTGCTAGTGGACAAGCTGTAAAAAATAGAACTTCCGAGCTTGTAAAACTTGGATTTTCTGCGAGACATTATGGTTTAAGCACAATTGTTATAACTCAACAATAACCTCGATTGCAAAACCTTTTAGAGAAAATATAAGTAAATAAGTAAGTTTTTATAATCCGAAAAAAAAAATTGTTTATTTAGACAAAATGATAGATTTGTCGGATTTACTGGAGCTGGTTATTTGATTGTGGCGAGGTCCCCCGTTGCTTTGGTGACTATAGGTTCTTCACCGTCTTCCACTTATACTTATAAAACTAAAGCGAATGCTGGAGAATTAAGTAAATGGCCCTGCCTAACTGTGCAATGGAATAGTCAAAATACCTACTCTACTACTACTAAGTTTAGTCTATTGTAATGGTCAAAAATTATGTAATTTTACTTCCAGCATTTCTAGATTTGCTGATAAAATGCAAATTGGTTCCCTAAGTTCTATAAGTACTCGTTTTTCCCATTTTGGCTGGAAAGCTTATGGAAATGGATTATTGAGAGGCGATATTGCATTTTTATCGTGGTACATGGGAGACTTTGAAGAAACTCAAATCAAAATGGTTCACAAATTGATGTGTGAAAAATGGTTTGAAATTGATCATGTTAAAATAAATTTGTAGGTCTTAAAAGCAAAAAAAATTTAATGTTTTTAAGACTTTTTAACGGTGTCACCGTCCGCTACACGGTCACTGGGTCCCTTCGGGTCCACATCTTTGTTATGGTGTTTTATTACATATTTTCCCACTATTATGCCACCACTTACAATGTCTAAAAATGGCAGATACGGTGTTATTTTTTCCACTATACATTTGACATCCCTCTTCAATAGTTGGTCTTTTTGCAGTTCTGAATCCATTTCTTCACTGCTTTCTATGGCATCCAAACCGCCCATCAAGTCTGCAAATTTTGATATTAGTAAGTCTGTCAAAAAGCAATTTGCTTTTTCTCTTTGTTTTGCTTCATATTCTGCATAACGCGGCTGGGTGCATTAGATTATTTTCAATTTGGAGTGTTTATTAGTCTTTAAAAAATTTTTAATTTTGCCCAATTCTTTTTTATCTTCCACGTCTAAATAGTCATCAATAATTGTTTTCATATCTTTTCTATTTGGATTGTAAAAACTAACTAATTTACTTATATTCTTTCTATAATGGATGTTAATTATTGTGTGACAACAATTGTGCTTAAACCATAATGTCTTGCAGAGAATTCCAATTTTACCAGCTCTGACGTTCTATTTTTAACAGACTGCCCACTTGCACAATCATCTAAAATAATTAAAGAATTTGCGCCAATTGCATAGTTATCTACGGATTTCAGCTGTTGTTCTACATAATCTTGATCGCATGGTATAACTATAAAATTTTCATCATCTATATATTTCCATACAACATATGTCTTGTAATGACGGCAAGCAGACAACTTAAGAAAATACAAAATAAAACAAATTCCGAAAATATACATCTTGTGTTCTTGATATTCAAGTTAAAAACAAGAGTGTACAGACAGAGTCGGTGATATTTCATCTTTATTCCAAAGACATTGTCAAACCAATGAAATTACA
>JBAHVQ010184199.1:0-15766 GCA_036872915.1 Nanipora kamurai | reverse complement strand
CATGCGTCTTTAATATTTTCTATCGTAAATTCCTCATACTCTAATTCACCAAATGGGACGAAATCTCGGGTGTCCAAGGGCTCAAACTTTTTTAAACGTCCAGACGCCGTACTTGACATTCTCTGGACAAGAATATGTTTAGGAATGTTCGCGGATGATTTTCTTAATCCTTCCCTGGCCATTCGCTTCATTCCCACACGTTTTTCAAATTCATCCCAAGTTTCTTTTGCCTTTCGTTTTTTCATTGCCACTAAATACCGTCGTTATATTATCAGAGGTTGATGCTTCTTGGAGTTTTACCCCTCGATTGTCCCGATAAGTGTTCTGTTTTGTTGGTGGCAATTGATTGATCAATCAGGCACTTTCGTCCTCATGCGCACAGTCCAGGGGGGAATCCCAACTAAATTCAATGATACCGCTGGGCCACGAGCGTAATTTAAAAAAAAAAACAGTCGCATTGTATATACATTTGAAAGTCGTTTAAATTTGATTTTAAGACGGCTTTTATTTTGAGTATTAAAATTAAAATGGATATGACTTTTGAAGAGTAAGTAAATGTAACATAAAATTGAAAACGAAATAGGATAATATACAGTAAAACAATGATGATAACGCTGGGCCACCACAGAAGTGTAAATGAAAATGATTACAACCTTAGAAATTACGATACTGATCTATCAATTCCGAGACCAAAGAAAGAGTTCCTCAAAAGAAGCTTTAAATATAGAGGAGCAGTATTATGGAACAGTCTTTTGCGGGAAGCTAAATCTGCTCAATCGATTGATTGTTTCAAAAGGCTTATTTGATAATATTTCGATGTCTTGGGTGTATATTTCAAGTGGGGGGTTACTTTTTTAATAGTTAATAGTTATATATTTTATGTGTAAATAGACCCACCTTGTTACTTTTTTAATAGTTAATAGTTATATATTTTATGTGTAAATAGACGCCCCTTGTAGAAACCAGCGTAAGCTGACAGGGCTAGCGTCTTTAAAGAAAATTTTTAATAATAATAATAATAATAATACGTAAAAACATGCTATCGCCATTATAAAAAATGTGTTCAGAAATATTGGCTTATTAGAGCCCCATGTATAACCCAAAACGCGATGACACAACGCGGATATACACATGAAGGTATATTGTCTACTCTTGATATTTCGAAAAAGGTGTGTGCCCTGGATAAATTCTTTAAAAAAACTGGAAATTGAACACAAAAGATAGAATCACAATACTAATATTAATTTCCTTTGCACCAAAATACAGTCGATATCCGTGACACGAAAAATGTCACAACGCAAATGACAACGTAAACATCAAATCGATCTACATTAGTTCAGAATAGGAAGCTTCTTATAGGCACGAATAAAACTATTTACTACTGTAAACTGCATTTAATTTATGAAGTAATACTATTTTGTAACTTGCCAATTCCAGAATTAATTACAGATTTTCCTTCTTGTGGGAACCACAGCAGAAGTAAGTATTTGACCAGACACCAGGTACACCGGGTACCGAATCCGGTTACATTCCTAACATACTCACAGAATTCTATGTATTCTTAGCTCTTCTTTCATTGTATAATTTTTTCATGAAGCATTCATCGTGATAACGTTTCCCATCTGACCACCTCCACTGCCCAGATAACCCTTGCTTTGGTTTCTCAACAATCACATTGAAACACAGGCTGCATCTTGGGCCAGCTTCCTGTTCATAGCACTCCTCGTGAAAACGTTTTTCATCATAAGTAACCCATCTCCCAGAGAGATTTTTTTGAGGCCAGGGAATGAGAGCAAAGCAGCAGTGGTCACATTTTGGACCTTTCGTTCTGATATAACATTCATAATGGTAACTCTAAAACAGTGTGGAGAAACAGTAAAAACAGCATTACATTTATTTTGATCTATGTCCCTTTCTTTATGGGCACAGAACTTTGACACTGTAGATTGAACTTTGGATGTCATTTATTACAAGAACCTAGCTTGAATTTTCTTGAAATACACTGTACAGTGCACATTTATTTCATATTTTCCTCCTTAAATTAAAGCACATTCAATGTTGGCTTTCTCCTTTCAGTACAGCGTATTATTTTAGCTAATTCAGATAAATTTTATAGTGACACACAAGCTTGTATTGTATATTTCACTTTAAAATGGCATGAGTGTCATGATAAAAAGTTTGGGTTTTCACAACTAATGATCTGAGACTGCAGAGACAACATGCTGAGAGAAATTAAGCTTTATGGCAGATAAGTTAATGAAAATCCAATAGTTTTAAGGTAAATGGTTTGAGCCAGGGAGAATTATGAAATGTTTGTGGAAGTTGATTGTACAGGTTAGACTGTGTACTGGTACTCTTGAGAAAGACTGTTGATGAAGTGACTGACGGCCTTGGTGGCAGTCATCTTCAGTCAAGTGAAAAATAAATGCTAATTTTCTAGCCTGGGTCATTGTTTGTAGTAGGTGCTGTCAGTAATGCATTTTGTTACATGTATTTCCTGGTCAATGTCGTGCTCATTTGTGTTCTGTGAGTCATAAGTTCATGTTTCTGCTAGTCTCAACTACTGTATATAAGTAACATGGCAGTTGGAGCAATTAATTTTGTAGACTGCACCTTGTCTTTCATGTGGTTGTTCTTGGTCCTTAACATTTGTCAGTACCTGTCGTAAAAATGTTCATTGGTTTGTGTGCTACTTGTATGTTGTATGGTTGTAAGATATGTGAGATAATCTTAGACATACCTTTTATGTAAAGTATCAGTGCTGTGGTTGTTGTTGGAGAAGTGTTATAAAAAAACAAGCACTCTATCTCCTTTGAATGTCAGATAAAGACAAAATTAATTTTAAAGCAGCTTTAAAACAGTGAGTACTGACTGCACAATTGAATATTATAACATCCAGGTTAGATTAAATGGAAAAAAACAGATTACAAAACTAAAATGATTTTACATAATATATATTACTGAGTTCACATAGCATAACCTTTCTTTCATCTAACACATGATTGTATAATGCTGCATATATACAAGTACACAGAGTGTGAACTGTTCATTTCTCAACCAAATGAAGGAAAATTTCATTCAGAAGGGTTAAAATATTGATTTTGGTTTAAAAAATGTCAAATGCGGTGCTGTTTGGAAGCTGCCACAGAACTGAACCCAGCACCAAACAATCATTAAAGACCTGTGGGCCATGCTGTCCATGTTGGAATCACACTGAGAGGTCATTTGTGCAATGTTTAGCAGTGACATTCCTAGGCATGCTGGTTAGCTCTGACAGGGAGTGAAACAGCTTGGTGATGCAACACATCGCATGTTAAAATGTAAGAGTTGTCAGGCAATGCTTTTCAGATATTTTCTAGTTTGCCTACGGTCAAAAAAATCCTGGATCCATCCCTGATTCAGTTTGTCACTTTTAAATTTTCCCAGTGCAAATAAAAATGATTATTTGTAAAGATTAAAGAAATATTTTCAGTGCTTTGAGTGCTGAATTTAAACAGAAAAGAAGGCCCCTTGGAGTTGTCAAGTGCAGCTATCGATTGGTGTTTTCACATATTTTAATTGTATCTAAACAAAGAAATACAACTGTACATGTAGCTATTATGCATGCATTTTAAAACTCATTAGCAAAGAAACTACAAAATAAGACTATTGTACAAAATTGTAAGCTGACGTCACCAAGCTAATGCAATCAAAATTGAAACCAAAATTTCATTAGGTTAAAGATACATGTATAAATGTTTTGGACTAATGGTTAGCACCTTACAAACAATTCTTTCTGTTTCATTGTATTAGTTACTTATTTTCCTCTTAATTTTTGTTAGAGTAACTAACAACAAAAAAACTGAAAACTTCCCTTCTGCATTGGAGCTATTCATCAGAAATAACTCAGTCTCAGAGAGGATGAAATTTATGTGCACACGGGCAGCTGAGCCTTGAACTGAGATTCAAAACTGTTGTAAAATCAAACACAAGAGAGACCTGTTTAGTTTGGATGTTTCTAGCTAGAATTAAAACAATTTGCCCTGAGTTATTAAATCTACTGTACATTTCTGAGCAGGTGCCACTGCTACTTCACAATTTGTGCTCCATAGATCCCAGACATGTAACCTACCACTGTATACATTTACTGCAGTTAAAAGTATTCCTGGTTCACAGTAGAGAAATGACATTTTTCTGAGGTTTATATTCGATATTTTGGACAGACTGACCCAGGTTCACTTACCTTGAAGCTTTGGCTAAATCGTAAACTTATTTATTGTCCTGTTATCAGAGCAGTGGTTTCGTGGGCAAGTTGCTATCTGATATTCTACTTAATTCTTACCCTTATACCATCTTTTATCATGTCCCCAGAGATTTTCTTTTCTTTATATTCACATATTGGATCAAAGCAAGTTGAACACCGTACTTCCTCCTTTAATTCAGAACATGGGAGTACACAATGAGTGTCAGGCAGGAGAACGCGGTCAAACGCTTGGTGTTTTCCATAAGGCAATGGGTAGGGCGGAGGAAGGTCATCAAAAGATTGAGAAAAAACGTCCTCATAAGCAGGAGGTGGAATGTTATCCTTCAAACAAACTTCTTTGTCAGTCCTTCCATAACTTGATTTCGCCATAGCGATGTACCAGTGACAGAAGAATTTATCCACCACTAACCCTCATTAGTTGCTTTGGTACCTGGTATCCTATATAATTGCTCTCTGCGTAATGCATACATGTTGCTAAAGCTCGCCTTTGCAGAAACATGTCGAGTTTGTTCAAATTTTAAAAAGTATACAGTGATGGCGGAAAGTGCGAAGGTATTTTCAACGAGGTTCTTCAAGTATAGCGATGAACGACAACTTATTGACGATGAATGGCTGGACGATGATGATGAAGGAATTGACCACGGAAGTGCTGAGATTTCCGTGAAACATGTTCAATTTGTTACTAATGCGTCTTTGAGTTCATGGAAAGATCAGGATGCCGTCACCTTCCATTCCAACACGAGTTTTGGGTACATGAATAATATACTTTGTTATGTATTGTTGAAAAATATCGTGCTAACCCGCTTGTTTGTCGTATTCCGGATAGCAATGAAACCAGGATACACCATCCTGCATTTTCCCTGTAAAAAAGGTCGATTGTTGTCAGTGCTGCCTGGCGTACGGTTTTCTTGCACAGTGGGGTACATTTAAAGTCTGCATGTCGAAAATTTCGATTGGTTTAAGGTTTGTTGGCTTCTGGACAGAAAGTCATTGCCAGAAAGTTTTTTCGGGTTGGAATTAATTTACATATCTGACGACCGTGCACTTTAAAGTGACGTTGGATTCAATTATACCAACTATTTTTATACAGTAAAAATATTACTTTTGTTTCTCTTTGGTAGAATGCGGGAGTAGCTTTAAATGTCAGGCTGCTTTGACTTGAAATCAGTTGGATAAGTTTGATACTGTGATACAAATGTTATGATTATTGATGATGATTTTGCTGCTATCACAAGGTTTCAGGAAGTCACAAACCCCAGTCTTGATTTGCTTTAAGTCTTGGATTTAGTGTTATTTTAGGGACTGGGCATGATGTGTGTGGGGAAGCAGACTGGGAAAAAATGGGGGTGGGACATGACTAGATATGTTTTAAAATTAATGTTTGTTCCAGCTAACATTTCAGTAACAGTTTTAATTGTGTAGTTAAGTTGTATATGAAATGAAAATTAAGTTTTTCTTACATGAAAGAACTCTAGAAACTATAAAATCTTTCCCTCTTTTTCCATATCTCACTTCATTCTTGAGGTATCAAAATTTATTTAGTATGTAAATTACACCTGGCATACTTCATAGTATACATAAATACATACATACATACATACATACATACATACATACATACATACATACATACATACATACATACATACATATTTTATTAATCTTTCCCCAAAGGGGCTTTTTAAAGATAAATCGTACAAAGAACAATATTTATAGTTATGAACATAACTAACAAGACTAATAACTACAATTATATATATATACATACATACATACATACATACATACATACATATATATATATATATATATATATGTATAATTGTAGTTATTAGTCTAGTCTACTATTAGTTAATATATATACTAATAAGTTGTTTCTCAAATATCTCTTAAAAATATTCAAAGAATTACTTAGTTTGAGACTATCGTCCAAATTGTTCCAAAGTAGTAGAAGATCTATAATAGAAGTGTAGCAGATCTATAATAGAAGGATCTTTGACCAGATGTTGTCCGAAAGAGTGGAATATTCAATAGTTGAGAACTCCTAGTATTTCTTTTGGTTACGTCTCCTCTCTTGATAAATTGCACGGCGAGACATTTAGGAGCACTTCCAGTCAAACACTTTAATGTCATCACTGCTTGTCAATAGTATAGTTTGTCTTTCACAGGGAGCCACCGTAATTCTTTTAGTAGGGTGGTGACATGATCGAACTTATGAGTTATAATGAGTTATAAAAAATCACTCATATCTTTGAAATTATCCTATTAAATCACTAGAAACTTTGTCTAGTGTTATGAGACAAGTATACCCACATTCACAGTTTCATATGACACTGTTCAATGCAGTAACTTCAACAATATTGCTAATTTTACAACAACTCGTTACTCACTGTGATGTATGCAAACATGTTAGCTTACATATCAAACAAATCTTAATACCTCAAGAACAAAGTAAGATATGGGAAAAGTGTAAAAAATGTTGCATTATTATTTCAAGAGTTCTTTTAGATAAGAAAAACTTAATTTTCATTTCATATATACTTTAACAGGAATTATTGAATACCATTCTTTACTCAACCCCACTCCACTCCTTGGAGGGGTCCTTTTCATCTCTCAGGTAAAGTCTATTTACCCAGTGAGCGGGGATTTGAAAACGTTATGCGGCAATTGAGAATTTGCTAATTATATTGTTGTTCAGAAGCCATAGCCAGCTGACAATTTGAAGAAATATAAAATAAAACATATTCCGAACAGGAACATCTCGAAAACTCAGAATACAAGTCAAAATCAAGACGAAAGTTGAATTAGTAATATTTCGGTTTTATTTGAAAACCATCATCAGACCAATTAAAATTACATCGAGTATGCAGAGTTTATACAAACATGGTGGATGACATCGTTCGAATAAGCGTAATTAACATGACTGTAAACCGACATTGGTAAAACAATAGAGTGGAACGGAAATTGGTGATAAGGTGGTGAAAATAGTAAGTGACAGCGTAGAAGAGGAGTTGAGAATTAGGAAAATAGTGCAAGTTCTTTACTGGCTTTAAGACCAATGTTCAATTCAGGAGAATTAAACTTAATGTAAAGAGCTTCTAAGAATAACAGTACGTTAGGTGAATAATATTTACATGAATGAATGATTTTAAAGTTGCAATTGAAGAACCAGGTGGGAAACGAAGTTTAGTTAAAAATATAATAGACCAGCAAACAAGTTTAAATAAAGCCATAATGGAACCATATCTTTTAAAAATTTTTGATGACTAACGTTTCGTTACTTAACCAGTAACATCATCAGAGTAATTATTTACAGGAGTTGAGAGGCTTAAATAGCTAACTGTTACAAAAATAGTGATGAATGAATGTCACAAAGGATTAGCGGCAAGAAGAATTAGCAGAAGGAGTTCGAATAGTCAAGTGGTGAAGAATTACACGTGTGAAGAATTTAATTACAAGGGACGAAAAAAAAACAAAAACAAAAAAAGGACAAGAAAATAAGTTAAAAAAGTGCTAAGGGAAAGGATCTAATATTAGCGTTAAGAGACGGTTGTATTCTAGAAACTAGCAGACTTTCTCGCAGAAGAACGTCAAACTGAGTTGAGCCAGAGGATAAGATTTCGAAATCATCAAATGAGAGTTCATGGTCGGTTTTCACCTTATGTGAAAGGACACTAGATAAAGTAGAGCGTGAGAGCGGTTTTTCAGTGTAGACCGAAATACCCATGTGATCGGAGATCTGACTGTGTAATAAACGGCATGTTTCGCCTATATACGACGCCTGGCAGCGTCGGCATGTGAATTTGTAAACTACATGGGATCTCAATTTGAAGACAAGATTTCGAATATTAGAAGACATGTTGCTAACAGGAGAAGTACGTACGAGCAAACTCAATCTACAGAGTGTAGAGAGTGTAGGTGTTTGCAAGCTTGGATATAAACAACGAAAGGCTCGTTATTCAAGCTTTATGAAAACTCAGAAAAGTTGTGAGTTCCCCAACTGGAATCGAACCCGCGTCTCCCGATTGCCGGTACGGTTGTCTTACCACTAGACCATGAGGGCTCGACTACTAATCTGAGATAAATTGGGAATAAAACAAATCTGACAACAAATTTGTTGTCTCGACAACAATTAATCGGCAACAAATTTGTTGTCGAGCCCTCATGGTCTAGTGGTAAGACAACCGTACCGGCAATCGGGAGACGCTGGTTTGATTGCCGTTGGGGAACTCACAACTTTTCTGAGTGTTCATAAAGCTTGAAGAACGAGCCTTTCGTTGTTTAACAGGAGAAGTGTCATGTAAGCGGTCAAAAATTTGATTTAAATTAATTGTGCTACGGAACTAAATTTGAGTTGAGTTGAATGTTCGGTTAGACGTTTATTGAGACATCGATCAGTTTTGCCTTCGAGCCGCAACCAGGACAAGAAATTTCATAAACAAGATTATACCCAAATTACTCAACTTAAATCTTTTATGTCCTGAAATGGCTTTCCAAATTGGATCAAAAACTCATTAGTTAAAAGGCTGATGAAAAGGTATTCTAGTCATATGAAGAAAGCTGCTGCAACAATTGATGACAATCGCCCCAAAATCTGGTATCGAAATTCCTTATCTCGGAAGGAAAGGTGAAAATCTCGTAAAACATTGCATTATGAAAATTCAACGACATCTGAAAGTGCCCGTTAATTCCATCGCAGTCTGTGCTAACAAAAAGGTCTCCTACTTCCTTTCCAACAAAGATAAAGTTCCTTTTCTCTCTCAAAGTAATCTTGTTTATGAAATTTCTTGTCCTGGTTGTGGCTCGAAGTATATCAGCGAAACTGATCGATGTCTCAATAAACGCCAAACCAAACATTCAACTCAACTCAAGTTTAGCTCCATAACACAACATTTTCTCGACTGCGAACATGCACCATATCTAATTAATTTAAATCAAATTTTCGACCGCTTACTTGACACTTCTCCTGTTAGCAACATTCCTTCTAATATTCGAAACCTTGTCTTCAACAACTTTAAAATGGCATTCATTCATGTAAATATTATTCACCTAACTCTTAGAAGCTCTTTACATTAAGTTTAATTCTCCTGAATTGAACGTTGGTCTTAAAGCCAGTAAAGAACTTGCACTATGTTCCTAATTCTCAACTCCTCTTCTACGCTGTCACTTACTATTTTCGCCACCTTACCACCAATTTCCGTTCCACTCTATTGCTTTACCAATGTCGGTTTACAGTCATGTTAATTACACTTATTCAGAATGATGTCATCCACCATGTGTATATAAACTCTACATACTCGATATAATTTTAATTTGTCTGATATTGGTTTTCAAATAAAACCGAAATATTACTAATTCAACTTTCGTCTTGATTTTGACTTGTATTCTGACTTGTATCTTGTTCCTCTTCGGAATATGTTTTATTTTATATTGTTCAATAAAGCACATTTGTGCTTTATGAAATTGAAATATAAAACAGCTAAACGTAATTGGAAAGGCTGTTATTTTCAGAGCGTAAGTACTTTAAATTTTTGGTTTTTTGCCTTGGCAAGCGACCACGAAGACTCCCACCCAAACCTGTTCGAACACATTGGCTATAATTTTGAACAATGGCAACATAAAATTTGAGACTAAAGATAACAAGTTGTGTCAGCTCACAATATTGTCTGCCAGATTTTCTAATAAATACCATTTTACTAACTATACCTTCTAACATACATGGTGACTCCGAAAAGCGGTGGGAAGGTTAACGAAGAATTGTAATTTCAGAAAGAACTCTTACTTTAATTATAATCGCTGTAGCTTTACTTGTCATTTTAGCTTCTTAACTAAATCACAGAAGTATGCTAGTTTGCAGAAGTTGCTAGTTTATTATATAGTGCTGTAACTAATTCATGGGACTGAATATAGTTAAATACAATTTTTGCCCTTTCTTTTCTTTTCATTAGAATTAATTCACTGTCATTCCCTTAACAATGAGACACACTGACCAACTTAAAAATTTCACTGTAAGTCTAATTAAAACATCTCAACTGGCGTGAAAACCTACACCTGCTTAAGCGAGCAAGGTACCTTAAGTTTATCTGACATTAAGAAAACTACAGCAAAAAGACAGACTTTGTATGAGGAATGATGAGCTTCACAAATCTCAACGATATAAATAAAGAGGGCTTTTTGCCCACATATTTTTAGACAGTGAGGGAGTTCAATTAATCATTTTAAGTTTTTCTGGTATGAGGATTTCTTCGACTATAACTTGTGTGGCATTAAACAAGATAACTAAATTCTTTTGCAAAGGCAAAATAGATAACTGCAAGTTAATAAGGAATCTAAGCAGACACAATAAAAACTGGATAAAGCGCTCAGGGAAAAGTAATTAGAAAATAATACAAGGACACATACTAATATTACCAGACACCAAAATGATACAGACGCTAACATGTTTTTTTTTTCATAACTGGTAACTGGTGATTGTCTTGAAAGTAAAAATACATTTTTGAGGCCACAAAAATCTAACTGGCGCATTTTTTATTAAATGAAGTGTAATGTCAGCAGTGAAATTGGGGACCAAAGATTACTTAAGAAATTTAAAACGCATGTGGTTTCATCTTCTAGCTTACTGTCATTGTTGAAAAATCTTGAAAACGATACTCCTGGTGATTAAGACGTCACTCCTTTTTGATGTGGAAATTACATCAGTAATCATGATGATTTCTTAACGGTGGCAACGGACTGGAAGCTGAAACCAGGACGCATTTGGAGGTTCTTTAAAAATACTTTGCTAAGACACATGGTATGCTTGTAGCCAAGAGGTGCTGGTGGAATATTGTTGCCCTTAAAAAAGAACAGTGAGCTGGGTGAAAGTGATGAATGGTGGGCACACTAAGTTTAGATTGTGATAGTTTCTTTATGATGACAACAAACTGGGAACTAAAACCAAGCGCTTTTGAAAGCTGTTCATGAGTACTTTGGAATACTTTACCAGTACAACCGTCCGCTGGGTCACTTAAGCGATTACTGTTTAATGTTTTTATGGATTACTATATCACTAAATGTTTATCAGAAAACAGTACACCAAGAAATCCACGCGATTTGGACTTCCTTATTCTGCAACTTGGTGCGATGAGTGTCCTGTATGATTAAGCTGTTAAATATACAATGTGATGCATACAACGAAACGTAAAATTCTGTTAAACTCTTTATATCATGCCTTTATTTGGTATTCTATGCTGGGCTTTAATATTCGTATTAAAATTGAGATTCCCGCCTGGTCAATCTCTGGGTAATGTTCTAAGAAGACACAATAATTCATATTTATTGCTTGTTAAATCAAAGCGAAATTGATATATAAATTATCGAATTTTGGAGGTGACATTCCGGATTTTTACATTTTTATCTATATATTTTGAATGACCGCGTTATCATGTCCGTTTATTGTAATATTCGTGTACTAGAGGTAAATGTGTACAATTCAAAACAAAAATTACCGAAAACGGTCAATCAGTTGAAAAGTTACGCAACATACTGTGTCCACAAAGAAATTATTAACTATTTTTGACTGCCACTGTATACGTATCATGTAACTCAATTAGTAAGTCAGTATCCAAAGATTGAAAAAGAAGCACAAAATGGTACTGGGCGCTTCTCATGAAATACTTCTGGTTGACAAGATGTTTAATGTATGCTCCGAGGCGGAGAAACCATATGGGGAGGTGGGGCATCTGCCTCTTCAATTTTTGCCGTCTTAATTATTCAAAATTGCGATCAGCGAGTAATTTTTTAGAGATGAATTAATGCATTTAGTGCACGGAATATGTCAGCATAAAAATTATTTCGTTATTTGTGAGTTATATTACCATTTGTATAAAATAAAAGATATTCCGAAGAATAATGTCATCTTGAAAACTAAAGATGTGAGTCAATACAAGACAAAACTATTGTTCGAACTGTGATCTTCTTATATCAAAGTCAATCTCTGACAGAATGATATTACAATAACATGCCAGAGTCTATATACAGGAGGTGTGATGACATCATCGAGACGGAATTAAGGAAACACTAATCCTTATTTACATGTACAGATGTTGAGACGCCATGACGCTAATTAGAAATTATTACCACCACGAATAAAGCGGTTGAGCGTAAACAATGGAAGTATCGTAGGCTAAGTGTGCATAATATCTAAATAAAAAGGTTGAGTTCTTTGCTAGCTTTAAGCCCAGAATTAAGCTCAGGTTTGCTGAAATTAATGTGGAGTGCTTCAATTATTAGAAGTTTACTGGTGTTAGTAGACTTACTCGTATAAAGAATTTTATAGTTATTAATTGAGGTAGATATGTTAGAAGATGAGGGAAGGTCATTTAGTCGGTCGTACTAATCGTATAAGTCGGTAATGAAGTGAGCGTATTCACATTCGAGAAAGTGTTGGGCAGCTGCACTGGTGTTATGTTGAGTAGAATGTTCAGAAGGCGTTTGTGAAGACAGCGGTCTTTCTGAACATTCTACACAAACGTCTTCTAATAATAAACCAGTAAACTTCTAATAATTGAAGCACTCCACATTAATTTTAACAAACCTGAGCTTAATTCTGGGCTTAAAGCTAGCAAAGAACTTAACCTTTTTATTTAGATATTATGCACACTTAGCCTACGACACTTCTATTGTTTACGCTCAACCGCTTTATTCGTGGTGGTAATAATTTCTCATTACCATCATAGCGTCTCAACATGTGTGCATGTAAATAAGGATTAGTGTTTCCCTAATTCCGTCTCGATGATGTCATCACACCTCCTGTATATAGACTCTGGCATGTTATTGTTATATCATTCTGCCTGAGGATGACTTTGAAATAAAGTCGAAACAGCACAGTTTCAACAATAGTTTTGTCTTGTAGTGACTCATATCTTGAGTTTTCAAGATGATCTTATTCTTCGGAATAAGTTTTATTTTATACTTTTTGAAGTTGTCGGCTGGTCATGGTTATTGCCATTTGTCATTACCATTTGTTTGAAAATTATACTTCGGGAACTCTAGACCTATATTAGACCTATATTGAGACATTATAAACCCGCCAAGACATTTTTTACTCCAGATATTTTACTCCAAGTTTCCGCCCCAGCAATATTTTTCTGTTCCGCCGCTCTTGGTGCTTTGACGGTTTGTAGACTATGTTATTTCAGACAAGGTGGTTCATCCTCCGTTCATTCTTAACCTTGTCCCTCTTTCAGCTGGTAATGTGTAGTTTAAATTAGAGTGTCTTAAAAGTCCATCGCAATTTGCGAATCGTGATATGGTAGTTTAAACCCTACTTATCAATTGACATGTTGTTTTCCTTTTGTTGTTGGCCACTAACTTTTACTCCTAGTATAAGGTGTATATTTATATATATAAAGGTTGTAATAATATTTGTCGTATGTATTCTTCATTTTATCCATAGGAAGGCCAAATTAGAGGTTAAAAGATTTGTGGAGCACTTTGCTGTTAGGTTTGTGTATCTTTCTTACCGTATCAGCAGTTAAACATTTTAACAATGAGAAGTTGTCTCTATTTTGCTGTCTTGGCACATGTACCCAGAATAAAAAGGCTATCTTGACGTCCAACTCTGTTGCATCTTTTTACTACAGGACCATTTGTATGAGCGAAAATTTGCTTGAAAGTGCAAACATTACATTTAAATAAGTATTTTTGCACATTAAATTACCCACATTATACTTTGGTTGTGGACAGTTTCATTATATGGACCATTTATATGACTGTTTACGGCTCATTTTATCCTTGGCTCATGTTTTATCATATAAACTACTAAATTACAGTACTGTATTACTGTACTTAATATTGTTTTCTTCACTGGCGTACAGTAAAAGCCCGCGTATAAGAACCTAGGACAGCCTGAAGAATTTTAGCCTGCGGTGCAGACGCTTGCGCGGTGTTACACTACACCACCCAGCCATCTGTTTCGCGAGCTGGAACGACTTCCTATATATTGGGTATCTAAGGAAAATTCGGGGTGTAAGGCTCTAATAAAATGGGTACGTATTCATTTTTTGAAAGAGTAATGTAAAATATGGGTACCACAGCTTTTAGTGGCACGTAATATTTGATCGTTACATTTAGTTATAATTTATCCTGAGTCCTAGAAAGGAATCATAAAAATCATCTGATATATTCAATGTAAGAGTCTATATCCGATCAATTTCGTTCCCGGCGCCTACGATCCTTTTGGCCACCGTCACAGATACGGAGGCAGTGAACTCCAAAAAGATTAGAACGATAACTCGAGTTTGAATTTTGAAGCCAATCGTGGAGGCAGACATGTAGATATGCCCCAGTCCCGTTTACGAAAACAGTTCGACAAAAACCTTAAAAAAGTAAAAAAAATTGTCATTTTACCCCAACTCTCGTTTTTCTGAGACATCTTTCTCTATGTTCCGATCCCCTATCAAACCAAAGTTATCTTTTGGTTTTACTATTCTTCAGTAAAATCTGTCCGTAACGTATGAAAAAGTTCGAAAATCCAAGCTGAAACTCCTGTTTTTCGTTTCCTTCAGATTTTCGAAGGTGTTTTGGCACCTCATAGAACAAGATCAGGAACAAATCGTTAATCTTAAATTGATTTAGTTTTTATCATTCAGGTCTGTTGTTATTACCGTAAAATAAGACTTCACGAACTTAAACAGATCAGAAAATTGTCACTATTGCCTTGGTAACTATACTCGTAGTAATTGTACGAAAGAAAATCGCATGCTTTATATGTACATGGTAGCTGCTCGCACGAAACACGCGTGATTTATACCTACATGGCTGCCTCCATGGGCGGGAAATTGGGCTTCACCCGTTCATAGGGCGAAGCTTATGGAGTTATCGTTGCAGTCTTCTTAGAGCTCACTGACGGAGGCTCTGCGACAACCCGATGAGATTCACAATTCGATTGGTTGATGTTGAGCTCTCGCGCCCGTGAATCTATTGGGCGCGAAGCTCAAACCAAAACAAATTCGAAAGTTCTTTTAAGAATTGATTTACTAACGTAAAACGAACAGTTCTTTTCAGAACTTTTGCAGGAAAAGGAAACATCGTGGCGCGCCCCCAAAGATCCCAATTTCGCCTGGCTAAGGGAATCTTGAATACAGTTGATCGTGGGGAGGAATTTGCCGATGCAAATGCTGACTTAGATTGACATTGTTATCGGTACAGATATTGTATCGTCATATAGGCATGTATCTTTTTTAGAGCTATGAGTTTGCTGCTTGTCTTGGTTGATGCCGTTGTTGTCATAGTAGACCTGGCAACCCCAAACAAATCAAGTCAGGTATAATAATAACGTTGGTACCGGTCTGCTATCACGTAGTTTGCTATTGTATAATGTTGGTACCAGTTTTTCATCACGTAGTTTGCTATTGGGTAATGTTGGCACCAGTTTATCATCACGTAGTTTGCTATTGTATAATGTTGGTACCAGTTTTTCATCACGTAGTTTGCTATTGTATAATGTTGGTACCAGTTTATCATCACGTAGTTTGCTATTGT
>JBAHVQ010184158.1:0-15776 GCA_036872915.1 Nanipora kamurai | reverse complement strand
CACTGAGAAAGAGTTAATAACCCAAAAACTAACTCTTTCCTGTTGGTATGGGACTTTTATTATTTTACTCTAATGCCAGATGATTTTACTTGTCAAAGGGAGAGGTACTGCCATGAATAAGTTAAAGCCCAGGGCTCATCCCTGTGACAAGTAAAATCATCTGGCATTCAAGCCAGAATAAAATACTCAAGAGTGCCCTTGCCACTTAATTGGCTTAATAAATTAAAGAAATGAGCTGAGTTTCATCATTTGAACACCACTGCTTGGGTATATGTACCATGGTCAGTTTATATTGTACTTGACAGCTGAAAACTATTAACTGGAAATTGTAAGTAAATTATTTATCAAAGGTACCATTTATCACTAACAAGTATTACTGATATAACACAAACCTAATAAACAAGTACAGAAATGTAGTGATAAATTGTTCAATGAATGGAAATTTACTGTAAAATGCAAAAAGTACAGTAGGGAATGATCATTGGTGACGATCATTTACCAACATTTTGGAAAAATTGGTGTTAAGTTGGTTGCCAGGCACAATCAGCTGATCACCGATTTCTATATTCTGCAATGTTTTCGTTTTCTTTCCAAATGAAAATCTTTTTACGACTTGATTTCAACTCACAGTCTTGAATTACAATGCATTACAAAATTCCATAACATATTCCTTTCTTCCTTAGTTTCGTATAGCTCAAATGTTGCAGTATCAATATGGCAACTCAAGTAAAAATTAAGGCTTTCACGTTTAACTGACATACTCCAAAAAACCGTTATGACTGTACTAGGAGTATAATATGTATAACAGTGAAGAGGCAACATACACCATAACTAATGTAGATTACAAATTCAGTGAAATAATACATAATCTAATAAAATGATTAAACACAAGTATCCAGGTACAACATCGCTACAGTAATTTATTAATATATATACATATATATAATAAAATTGGGGGTCGGACAGCTTTGCGTTAAATAATTTAAAATCTACGACGTCCATTTCTGGTATGATTGGTTTTGCTTTACTTAGCATGCTTTCCTGTTCGACCATCATTTATTTCTAGTCGGCATATATTTGCATGACTTGCTTATCCCTAGAATCAAGGAGTAAAAGGTTTAACATTTACCTGTAGTTTCGACGATCATTTGATGATTTCACCACACTCACTACACTAACGTCCATGACGGATTTACTTGAAATGTCAACTGAAATAGTCCCCACACATATCCGGGGGGTACTTGAGTAAGAGTTAAGCCCAATTATAGATTATGCAAGGACCGCTTTCGGCCTGAAGTATAATATCAATTATATGAAGATAAAGGAGACGAGATATAACAATGTAATACCACTTTATTTCATTCAAATAGCGATACAAAGAATACATGTAACTTTAATTTTAACAAAACGTCTCATTCTCCCAAAACCCTTTGTGCTCCCAGCTTCTTCGCCATTTTATTTAAACACCTGAAAAGCAAACGCAAAATGTTAACTTATCCTAAACAAAAATTTATGAGCCCAAATTTCTGAATACCAGAGAGGGAGGGAGTGGAACATTGTTATATCTCATCTCCTTGATCTTCATATAATTCATATTATATTTCAGGCCGCAAGCGGCCCTTGCATAATCTGTAACTATATTTCAGAACAGTCGCCTCGATATAACAATGTAAGTTCAAAGTTGCTCATGAACTGTTGGATGATGTACTCAAAATATTGTGAATAATTGGTTGATTATAATTCGGTCTGTAATAAGATCTTTTAAACGTGGAGTCAGCTAATGCCAAGATATCCTTAAGAGAACAGTTGTTCCTAACAGCAGCAGATGTGGCACTTCGCGTTGAATGAGTCTTAAAAACACTTGTATCCACTCCTGCCTCTTTTAGAAATTCTACAACCCAACGACTGAGAGTATCTGAAGTTATGAGCTTATGGGGTCGAATGTAGGATAGCAGTAATCGATAAGATTTTGAACTGTCTATTTGTGATCGGAATTCTTTAGTACGTTTTTCGTATTCCTGAAGACATTGTACAACACAAAGATTGGGATTCTCTAGAAAGCTCGCATGAAAAGACTTTTTGAAACCCTGTTGAAAACGAGATTTTTTTTTTAACAGTGTAAATTTATGCTTGCAATATTTTGAACTGGCTGGGTACTTACCTGCTTTACTGTTGTTGGTTGGGTGTGGCAGTGGGCTGGTAGCCCCTGCTCCAAGATCCTCTGGAACGGGGGTGACCTCGGCTGTAACGGTTTCTTGGAGCTCCTAGAATTGCACCGACCGCTCGATACCCTCTGCTCCTGGAAGGGGTGGTCCGGCCTCGAAAAAACATGGGGGCTTTACCACCATTAGATGCTTGGAACAATGTTTTTGCAGCCTCAGAGCGTGCTTTTAGCTTTTCCTCAAACCCACCACCAAAAAGGTTTTTCTTTGCATCAGGAAACTCTTCAGCAGCCAAGGAGGTAAGAGTTCCATTTGGAATTAATCTTCTTCAGGACTAAACTACGCCTCTCTTCGACAAGAGAGCAGATGCGTTGCCCACTAAAAGTATGCTATTGTATGTTGCATTAACGAGCCCTTTGACTTGCTCTTGGGATAGTGTTATACTGCTTGCTTCATCAGATTGATTCAAAATCAGGTTTAAATGTTCATAGGCAAATGATATAGGACCTAAAATGTCTAGAATTCTATCTTATATAAATCGATCGTCCTTGTCACCCTGCTTTACGCCAGATACAAGCTGCATAAGTAGCTGTCTAAAGCAGGAGTATACGCCGCCTCCACGACTGGTCTCGGATATTTTCGACATATTGTCTTTCTGTCGAAAGATTGTAATGGTTTACGAAGAGATTCAATCAAATCAGTCAGTTCCAGGCTTGCCTGCCAACGTGAGGCAGGCGAAGCCAGCTCATCATCAAACTCTTCGATCTCATTCGGTTGATCTGCCTCTGGGTAGTCATTCGGACGTCGGCGCTTTGCAGGCGCTTGCGAGTTTAAAATTTCCTCGGACGCTGATTGCTTATTTGTCCGTGCCGTTTTCTGGCCCTTAGTCGCCTCGGCATCAATAATTTGAACTTCTGGTTCAATGTGAGGAGTCTTGGACACTCCAGAACTCGATCCGTTTGGGACCTTGTGAGCCCCTTCGGTTGGATTTGTAAACGCTGATCGAAGCAATCGTAGCGCGTCTGGATACGTAAAAATTGATTTGACTAAATCTGAAGCATTGGAGTTACCTTCCTCTGCATGTCGGTGAGTTGGAACTTCGTGGATGCTGTCAAAATCCGATGGATTTTCCTTTCTGTTCGCATGCCTTTTCATGAGCGAAATAAAATGGCGAAGAAGCTGGGTGCCCAAAAGGTTTTGGGAGGGTGCGACGTTTTGTTAAGTTTATATTAAAGTTATTCTTTGTATCACTATTTGAGTGAAATAAAGTGGTATTACATTGTTATATCAAGGCGACTGTTCTGAAATATAATTCATACTTCGAGCGACCACTGAGCGGACATGCGTCGGAAGAAGTGAGCAGGTAGGCAATTTTGTCACATGACCGGAGACAGGACATGCCATGAAATAGCACGTCGCCTGCGCAGGTTTGTTGTACAGCTAGTGTCGGTTCACGAACGACCTAATTCAACGTCAGACAAATTGGAAGCTGGAATCACAAATCCAACGTTGTTGGTATAGCAGAGAGTCTTACACAAGCGTCCAACGCTGTTGGTATCACGTGCAAACTAAAAGACAAGCGTCCAACGCAGCTGGTATCGCTACCAACTGCGACGGTACGGGGATACCAGTGCCGAGTGACAAGATAAGGGAAGCGCAACTCGTAAGCGAAATGAAAAACATAAACGCTGGCATTGCGTCATTGCAAGAAACACGCCTAGACGACGTCGCAGAAGAAGATGAAGTTGTGACAATGAGTCCCTCGGCACACTGGTGGACAAGCTTGCTGGGGCGAAAACAAATGATTCAGACCCAAATATTCTCACTAGCATTGCCATCGACCTTGCCGTCGACGAGAAAACAAGTGAGGCAGTGAACAAAGATTTGGTGGGAATTGTTTCAAGCCTACTTAACGAACGGCTTGCTGAAGATAAGCTTCTCGAGAAGCTACAGAAATATCCTCGACCTGTAAATGCCGGGGGCCTGAAGACTCCACATGTAAATCCGTTAATATGGAGTCAAATTTCTGCTAATACGCGAACAAGCGACGCGAAATCCCAAAACTCAATACACCTTAATTGGCGTCGTGAGTGCCACTATCAAGGCGACAGATCGCGCCTTAAGAAATAGTGGAAACAAGGATTTGATTGCGATGTTGACGGATGCCATATCATTTATGCTGCAGTGCAACCACGACCAAATTCAGTTCAAGCGACTGGCCATGGAAAAAGATTTGCACAAGGATTTCGCAGCTTTGAACAATGTCAATACACCCTCAGGTGACTGCCTGTTTGGCGAGTTGCCAAAGCTGACCAAAGAAATATCCGATGCAAATAAGCTAGCCAAAAAAGTAAAGCCAGTGACTACGTCTGGGACAGATTGGAGAAAACGAGCTTACGTTTCATATACGCCGGCTAACCGGAACCAACGCCAGATTTCAACCGTATCAGCGTAGGAAAAATCCTTTTTTAGACAAAGGCCGCTTCCCAGCTCCGAGGAAGAAGAGCAACCCAGACAAATAAGCTCAGCGAAGGTAAGTAGATCACATGATGTCACTGAATCAACCAAAGTTGTTAAAATATTGACGAACCAACTTACCTTTACGGCTGGAAAGCTTAAAGATTTTTTGCCCGCATGGAAACAGTTGACTTGTGATCGTGCAATTTTAAAATGTGTAACGGGCGTTAAAATTGAGTTTATAAAGAATAAAGCTCTCATTGCAACGCAAGATCGCCAACATTAGCCATATATTGATTGTGTCGACAGAAATGCGATAAGAATACACTACAAAAACGTCTTGACAAAGGGGCAATTGTAGCCTCTTTACGAGAAGAAGGGGAATTTATGTCTCCAATATTTTCGCGGCCAAAAAAGGACGGCTCGCACAGAATGATTTTAAACCTATAAGAACTCAACCAGTATGTTGAATATCATCATTTTAAAATGGATACGCTTGAGTCTACCATAAAAATGATGAAACCGATTTGCTATATGGCGTCGATAGATTGAAAAGACGCCTATTATGCTGTTCCAATTCACCTAGACCATCAAAAGCATCTCAAATTTCAATTTGAAGTAGTGCTATATAAATACACTTGTCTCCCTAATGGACTATCACGTGCAACACGCATGTTCACTAAGCTCTTAAAACCAGTTTATGTGACTTTACTTAACATGGGACATTTGAATTCAGGGTACATAAATTACTTGGTGTAAAGGGTGGGGCCAGTACTGTGCACACTGCACTCCACCTAAAAACTCCACTGCGCAGGCACGAAGCACACGAAGAACGAGTCTGCCTGTCCCGCATAGGACTCGTCAGCCATCAGCGAGCTTGCAGCAGACGTGGACAACTCCCTTCTTAAGTCTTCGTTCGTAAACCCAAGCCAAGAAGACATAGATTACTCTTATCTTGAAGGTGATTCACTGAAAGAATGCAACGAAAATGTAACTGCCACAGCCACATTGATGAACAATGTGGGATCTAATTTGCATCCTGAAATATCAGTCTTTATACCAACCCAAAAATTAACCTTCCTTGGATTCATTCTGAATTCTGTTGACATGACAGTGTCTCCCACACAAGAAAAAATCAACAAAACCGTGGCACGTTGCACTCAACTTATGCACGCCTCTAAACCCACAATAACTCAAATATCAAAATTATTGGCATTTTTTTCCCGCTTTACCAAAGATTGCTTTTAACGGTTTCTTTGCACGCTTGACCATCGTTTCAAAAACACCGCAGAAATGGGGTACCGACGGAGGATTGAATTTCCATTCTATTGCTTGATCAGTTGAGGTTGCTGTAACAATTTTCTGCTTGTCTAACGCCTGCTCTAGCTGTCGTAAATCTTTTTCCGCGGCCATGAAAGTTGGTTCTGTTTTCAGATATCACGTAACTTGGGGTCCCCCTTCTTTATATCATCCGGGTGAATGCGTTCAGGAATGCTTCTGTATCTAGAGAATACGTTATTTCTAGATGTACCGCCCGAGTCGCTTAGCAGGTGAAAAGGCACATGTATCTCTTGGCTTTTGGTTTGCGCCGACCTTGTTTAGTGTAAAATGGTCTGCAGTAATCAGTTCCAATGCGATCGAGTGCTCGAAGAGGTAACTGTAATCTTGATTTTGGAAGCGGAACCATCATTTGCCCAGTCGGTTTCGTTTGTAGGATTACCAGGTGACTTTTCTGGCCAGGTAGACTCATCTTCCTTCAGGATCTCGGGTCCTTCCATCCACGTTGTGCTCTGTGACAACTGAAACGCTGATAAGCCTCTGGTCGGTAAATCTGCAGGGTTGATTTCTCCTGGAATATGGCACCACTTATCTGGATTCGTACTTCGCTGGATCTCGCTAAGTCGGTTGGCAACAAACGTTTTAAAATTTCGACTTTGGTTCCGAACCCAGTAGAGTACGTCCGTCGAGTCGATCCAAAATGTTACTTTAGACTGTTAAAACTCTTTCCAGATTCTTTACCAAACGAGTTGCAAATACTGCTCCCATTAACTCGAGTCATTGCCTTGGCTGGAGAAACACGACATTTGGAACCAATGAGGCGGGGACGTCGGTGGATGGTCGTCGTATTTGCACACTAAATACGCAGTTGCGGCGTAAGCGGCTTTCGAGGCATCCGAAAAGATGTGAAGTTGGATGCTTACTGGGTGACAGGCACGCAGACAGCGTGGAATGCTGATAGTTGGAATCTCTTGAACTTCAGAGACTCACGCTTTCCATTTGGCTTCCAAATCCACAGGCAGGACATCATCCCAATCAAGACTTGCTGCCCAAATTTCTTGCATGAGTAACTTGGCTCGCATTGTGAACGGAGATAGAAATTGAAGAGGGTCGAATAGCGACGCAATGCAACTTAAAACGTTTCTTTTTGTTGGCGTAGAATCTGTTGGAGGCTCGACTTGAAACGTAAACGTGTCCGTTTTCGCATTCCATGTCACTCCTAAGGTCCTCTGCGTCGGTAAACTCTTTCCGTCACCAATCTCCACACCTTGCGCTCGTTCTTCTATTGGAACATCGGCGATCACAGACAATTCATTGGAAAGCCACTTTCGTAACTTGAATCCCGTATCAGATAAAACTTCAGAAAGATCATGTCGTAGTGAACAAGCTTCCTCGACCGCCTCACACGAGCCGAGGACGTTATCGACGTACATCAAATTTTCAATAGTCTCAAAGGTGTTTCAACTGCTCCTCGCTAAGAGTCTTAGCATGCGTTTAAAGAACTCGTAGACTTCTGGCTCTTTCAAGTCGTCCAAATTTCTCCAATGAAACCTGTGGTATGAACGGTCTTGCTCCCGAATGCCGACTTGGAGAAACATTTCGGAAAAATCAGCGGAAAGTGCTACCGGAGCACGACGAAAACGACAAAGCACGTCAGCTAGTTCTCGTTGCAGCTTAGGACTAGGAAGGACTGCATCGTTCAAACACTTTCCATCGTGTGTTGCCGCCGCGTCGAATACTATGCGAACTTTTGAAGTAGTCTTGTCGTTCCGAATAACTGCAAAGTGCGGAAGAAATCATTGATCTTCTGATGTATGAGAACTTTTCTCACATAGCCTTTTTCAGCGTATTCTTCTATGACATCTGTTGTAGGTGGTGCTGATGTCGTTTCCTTTTCTACGTAACGATCTTTCTAAACTCTGCAATTTCGAAAATGCGTGTTTGTAATTACTTGTAAAATTGGGCTTGTTAACATTCCAAGGTATTCCGAATTCGTACCGGTCGTCTTGCAGTTGCAGTGTCTCCTCGTCTCTAATACTCATTGAATCTAGTTCCCAAAACCGTCGTAAAAGTTTGTTTGTAGATTCATCATGCTTTGATTCACACTGGTCAGATCGGTAAGTGCGGGTGACATGTATCCGAGAATTGTTGCGGAGGCTAGCAGTCGACGTCGGTCCGAAACAAACCCATCCGAGATTTGTTCTTCGAGCGATCAGGTCGTTGGCTTCTGGTCCATGTTTTTCTTGAACGACATGGTGGAATAAGGGATGATCGCTGCCGATTAAGATGTCGATTTGGCGTCGATTTACATTCCCGAAGGTGCGAGTTCAAATTCCGCTCGAGTCAACTTTTGCAGTTGACCTCAGCAGTGTAGGTTAAATGTGAATCTATCATTTCATATTACCCTGACGATGATTCTGAAGTAGAAGTTTTTCCTTTACTTACTTTTTTACTATTACGAGTTTTCCCCGACTGTATTACAGGCGAAATTCAGGCTGTACAAATACAATAACAATTGCTATATTTTTGTAAATTTTTATAGCGTAGTTATGCGGGATGTTGGCCGAATCCTGGCGAAAAGTTACAGACCCTGAAGAATTGGTAACAACGTGCTGCGGATGTGTCAAGCACTTCGTGTAAGCTGGTACAAATATCCAACTGGAATAGTGGCTTGGCTGTCTATATCTCTTCATAGTCAAATACAAGAATTAAAATATTTTATTTCGATGACTTTTAGTTGGTGCCCTTATAGTGTAAGTGTGATGAGGGTTAGAGGAGGTGGCTAAAACGTTAGAACTGAATTCAGTCAAGATCTGAACAAAATACTGTCATAAATAAAAACCAAGAGATGTAAATAAATTTGAGTAGCAATCAATTAACGATATGTAGCTCAATAAAGTCCGAGGAAATTGATAAAATGGTTCAACAGCGTTTGCTAAACCACTTGTTGCAGTTCGTTGCATACCGACAAACCATGTCATATTACGCAGGCCAATAACCAATTTTCTGTTTAAATTTTTACCCAGATCTCAAGAAGCTTTGTTTGCAGTAAAAATGCAAATAATGATGTAAGTAATCATTTATACAGTACCTTAGGTGGGATAATTGACGAGTCGGACGGAACAGAGTTAACAAAGAACGCAAAATCGCATCAAAATAGTTGAATTCGATCAGATTTCGAAAATTTGACTTTCGGACAAAACATTTTCTTGTCTAACTCAAAGTTTACGGAAATAAGTAAAACGATTCCAAAACTTTTGCATACTTCATGGCATGGTTCCTTGCGCATGACATATCAAGCGCGCCAAAAACCAATGTATTTGACTCAAATTTTGAAGCAGATTCCACAAAAACTTTGTTTCGATTGTGAAGAAGGTTACAACGACAAAAATTGCACACCTACGCTCAGGTCGGGTATATTTGAAGGGCTGGACCGAGTAGAGTTCAACAACACCGCAAAAACGTTACCATCTTAAGTGTTACCATCTTATATCTTATTATTTTTTTAAGGTATTTCAATTTATGATCCAGGTTGCTGTTTTGAAAGCAGACTACAATCGATCTTTTTGTCAACGCAATGGTCCAACTTTTTTAGCTTGTTTATTTTCTTTGTCTACAAGGGAAGTATTCCAAAAATATGGATATTTTTCGTAATGAGATGTAACTATTCCAGTGGATGAAAAAACGTTAGCTAAAATACCGTCCTTTAAAGATGTTATTTTACATCTTATCACAAATAACGGTTTAACCAAGTAGAAAACTTTGATGGTCTGATATAACTGGCAAACCTTGGAGAATAACTGGAACGAACTGCCTCAGTTTTGATTAGCAATCCGATTAAGTATGGTTTGCATCTGCGATATCGGATCAGCGGACTACCCATGAGCCTGTTTGTAATAAATGGGAAGGAAGCTTTCAAAGTGCAGATATTTCTGTTTTTGCTGAAGGGTTCCAGGAAGCGTTGACAAACAGACTGGCTAGCTGTCTTAAGTTCAATCCTTTGAAGAATGCGTTCTCCTCCCCAAGCTGACAAATGACTTGTACTGCTCTTCAAGGGTGAAAATTTGCTTACGGTAACGGTTTTAGAAACCTTGTTTGGCGCTACTGGATTTAATAAACGAATAAGAGCAATATCGCTAGTATTGTAAAAATGTTTTGTTGGATAATGAATAGATTTTATCGCCAAAGTCCTTTCACCATGGTCTCGGAGATGTAATCTGAAATCCCCTAAACGAACTCTACCATTTTTCAGTCCTGTTGCGCAACGTCTAGTGGTTAGTACGAACTGTTTATTAACCCAAGCTCCAGAGCACTTGACTTTTCCTCCGCTAAGAATGGTGGCATGCCAAGGAACCGACTTTGTCGCCCTTCGTCCTGATTTAAGACAAAAAAAAATTATTAATGTCAAATTTAATCAAAGTAGTGAACATTCTTGACCATTTGTTAATATGTCGATGAAATAACAATTTAAAGGGGATATTTTTGGCGTACTAAATGGATCGAACTTCCATACATTGGGCAGAGGGCCTAGCCTTGGGAGACTTTCGAGAGCTGGTGAACATAGTGTCCCAACATCTTAATTGACTGGGCACGATATTGCCTGAAGCATTAACAACTAAGGATATCAGCAATGAGGTACTAATTATTACCAAAAAAAGTAAACAATATTGCAACGACGAGTCTCACAGAAATTCTATCATAATCTCATGTATAAACGTACGGAGTATATTCGTCATCTCGAGTAAATTTTTAGACTGTGGTAATCACGTCCATAATTTTGGTTGGCTCTGTAAATTTTAACACAAATTTCTTTCAAACCTTAAACATGCATAGTCCTCAAGCTAACTAACTCGGAAAGATTTTCTGAGCCCCAGATGGGAATCTAACCCGTAACCGTGTGATCGCCGGTGAGATGCTCTAACAATTGAGCTAAATGGACTCAGATGGTGGATTGGATTCACTTGGCTTGTTGAACCTGCAGTTCACAGTCCACATGTCAACTACGAACCAACAAGAGACCCTCATTCTACCACCTTTGTCCACGTACCTCAATGTCTAGAACATCATTAAGTTAAGGGCTAGATTCGCATCAGTGGTTCGGGAAACCTTTCTGAGTTAGTTAGCCTGAGGAGCATGCGCATTTAAGATTTACACGCACCAAGCTACCACATGCTGTTGTGCAATATTAGCTCAATACGTTTCTTTCACTTGGTCGACGTAAGAATGAGCCCACGTCCAACCCTGGCAAGAGTTGATCAGTTAGAATTCATTGCATGTTGTAAACGGGAATTTTCCTTTAGGTTGGAATAATTCTTCCCAAATTCCGTTATCCTTGCAGCAACTAAAGGTATCGGAGAAATTTGAAAAAAAAGGTGAATTCTTTATACATCTGGATAGCAACATCAAAAGCTGGAACGGTGAAGTACTGGGGACTCGTGAGCTTTAAGTACCATATCTTTTTAACTGTAAATAATTTGAAAAAGTGTAAGAATTAAACAATAGAAAGACAAAACACATTTCAAATTTTTCATGTTTAATGTCGTATAGTTTAGTTTTCATGGTTGATATAGTATTGTGATGTCAAATAGAAATGTCTTACTTTCACATCTAGCTCCACTCCAAGGTTTGTCGCACTTGCACTGGCACCTATCAGTCTTTCTTCTAGCAGTCTTAGGCGAACCATGAAGACATGGTTGCTTGAAGTACTTGTTTGCTGAAACGAAGTTCGGATTAAAATTGATGAGAATGAACGTAAACTAATTTCTATTACAAATAAAAACCATCTCAACAATGTATTTTCTTTTTCGAAAACTCCAGGTTTTTAAAAAGAGGACATTGATAAGAACTTAAAGAATAGTTTAACTGATGTCAAAAAGTTCGCTTCCAGTAAAGGAACTACTGTATATCAAGGCTAAAAGGGGCCTGTATATAGTTCAATTGTCGAATTATTATATTCATTTATAATTTCAAGTATCATAAATATTTAAAAATAAGATGCTCCTTTTACAAGCTCTGATCAGTCTGTAGCCGTGCTTAATAATAATAATATTATCATCATCATCATCATCAAAATCATAATAATAATAATAATAATGATAAAAATATCTATTCAGGATACCCGCAACAGAAAAGTGTTTTTCAGTGGGGTCCTGTAATGCATATAAGCAATACAAAATTCAATAAATTACATCACGTCTTATCATTTTAATACATTACATGACATGCATTACATTACATTACATAACCCTATACTATATACAATATAAACGTGTAAAATTAATTGAAAATTAATTGCTCAAAGAAAGTCGATGGTAGTTTAGTGTATCATTTATATGATTGATACAGCTAAGAACCGTTTGGGTATGAATCAACTGCTACGCGTTTGGATTGTTATTGTTCTTTGGAAGGACTATTTGGGACTAAGTTGAAGAGGTTTAAAATCGGGAAGCAGCGTGAGAGGCTGGTGATAAGTTTACGTAAGAAAGAGCATTCGTACGAAGATTCCAAGCAAGAGAGTCAATTTGTTCCAGTGGGATGTCGTCAACAGTGTCGAGAAAGAGGGAGAAGTGGCTCTCACACAGCTAGAGGTAAACCAGTTAGTGCATGGAAGGCAGAGTTATTGGCATCAAATGAAAGACGTTCCGGTTTTGAATAACGAAGACCCAGAAGTTAGGAAAGAAGCCCAGATTTATGTTACTGCTGTAAAAGGCAAAAGGTAAGGATGCTTTAATTTCATTTTACTCTAGTTGGTGGAAGTTGAAGTGTGCAGAATGAAATGCCCAGAAGGAGATTCGGACATCTGACTGTGGATGAACTAGAGAAAGCCGAGAGAGAAATCCTCACTCTTGTCCAGGTCATCGCTTTCTCAGACGTGATTGAGATACTTTCGACTAAACGACCAGAGGTAACGTGAAGAAATTTCTTCGAAAGATGGGAACGTCCATTCACCGGTTAAGTCCGCGGATAGATGATGATCTGTTAAGAGTAGGAGGCAAACTGGTTAATGCCCAAGTCAAAGATACCACCAAGAGTCCCAACTAGAGAAAGATCAATAACTGTTGTACACAATGGAAAATTCAGTGGATCTTATACCCACCGTCGGCGAGCCACATGGGTGGCGCGAGGGAGAGGATGATAAGATCAGTCCGTCAAATTCTACGAGCCTTGCTGAAGGACCAGCTGGTCTCTGACGAAGTCCTTCAGGCTGTGATGGCAGAAGTGATGCATATCCTGAATTCCAGACATCCCACATGCAACAGTGAAAGTCCTGGGGATGAACAACCATTGACTCCAAATCATTTGCTGCATCTACGTTCAAGCTCGACTATGCTCCCGGGGATATTCACCAAAAATGATCTACACGACAAACGTGCATGGAAGCAGGCACAATACTTAGAAAATATATTCTGGTACAGATGGACAAGAGGGTATTCAACAACTTTATTTGAAAGAAAGAAATGGAACTTGCCTAAAAAGAACTTGAAAGTGGGAGATTTAGTTTTGTTGGCTGACGAAAACTTTCCAAGAGGACAAAGGCCGCTTGCCCTGGTCGTAGAAGTTGTGACAAACCGAGACGGTTATGTACGTACAGTCAAACTAAGAACAAGCTCAACTGTTGCAACACGAGCAACCCATCAGCGAAACAGAGAATACAAGATGAACACAATCATACTAACACGTACCGTTACCAAGTTATCTTTCCTGGAAATGGGTGAACCAGCTGTGACAGATGAATAAGTACAATAAAGCTAATATTTCGGCAATCGAGGTACCAGGAGGAAATCTCAATCGAGTAATAAAAGTTAACGCCCAGCAAATAACTTTAAGAAAAACCATGACATTAAGGTTTAATTAAATACTTTAATGCCAACGTTTCGTTACAACCAGTAACATCAGCGAAATGATTACAGCAATAATTTCTCGGCTTAATAGACTTAACGACTACAGACGGTAGAATGATTAATGAGTCACACCGGAAATCATAGGTAAGAAGTAGGAGTGCGGTCAGGAGATAAAAAAATTTTTTAAAAAATCAAAAATTAAAAAAAAATCAAAACAGCATTAAAGGAAAAGATCCGATGTTGTTACTGAGACTAGGGTTCATTTTACCTATTAATAAACTTTCCTTGAGAAGCACGTGTAACCAGGAATTCCCAGATGACAAAATTGAAAAATCATCGAAGGAAACAGTGTGTCCGGTTTGTTTCAGATTCGACAACAACTTCCCAAATTAATCACATCCGCTTATCCACACATTCGTCTTCAGTTTGTGTTTATACCTGCTTGCCGTCATTCAAATTTTTTCTGTTTAAAGATCGAACACGTATATCTCTAAGATCCCACGTAGTCTACAAATTTACATGTCAACGATGCAACTCGTTGTCTATCGATTGGCGAATCCTGCCGGAATTTCCACACGAGGATCCGCGAACATTTGGGCATTTCACCTTACAGGGGAAACAAAGTTTCAATTCACTCTCAGTCTAATATTTTATCACATATCGGACAAAACCGGACATACTGTTTCCTTCGATGATTTTTCAATTTTGTCATCTGGGAATTCCTGGTTACACGTGCTTCTCAAGGAAAGTTTATTAATAGGTAAAATGAAGCCTGGTCTCAATAGCAACAATATATCTTTTCCTTTAATGCTGTTTTGATTTTTTTTTGTATTTTTTATTTTTGTTTTTAATTTTTTTTTTTATCTCTTGACCGCACTCCTACTTCTCACCTGTGATTTCCGGTGTGCCTCAATCATTCTACCTGTCTGTAATCGTTAAGTCAAATAACCCGAGAAATTATTGCTGTAATCATTTCGTTCTGATGTTACTGGTTCTAACGAAACGTTAGCATTAAAGTATTTTATTAAACCTTAATGTCATGGTTTTTCTTAAAGTTATTTGCTGAATTTTTATTACTGGAAAGCTAATATTGTAAGAAATAAGACACTGAACTAAATTATCATATACTTATAAATTTCTTAGAGACAGTTGTAATTATCGAGAAGGTGAAAACTCGTTGTGGCATTTATATTTAGTTATTGCCGGTAGCTTATGCATGTTGTAAATAGGTTGCTGAGCTGCAATCCCATTTAAGGGCCGGTGTGGCTACCGTACATATCCGGTTCCGTCATGCGATGATTCGCGTGTAAGGGAGTTTCGGAGAGTGCCTGCCATGTTTTGAGATTATGTCAATTGTGGAAGAACCAAGCGGCTCTTAACGTAAATTAAGATCAAATAAAGTACATACTGTAATATTGAACGAGTCAGGTGCTGGAGTAGGACTATAGTAACAATTATGCTCATTTGTTTGGCAAAGTATTTGCCTTTGTTTTTGTGCTCAAATCTAACTACTTCGTCGCGGGGGCTATTCGAAATCCTTAAGCAAATGCTTTGCCGTACAAAAAAGTTTCTAAGTCATAAGTATATAAATATGGAAAACTATTTTGTATTTTGAAAAAATTCCCTAAGACTACTTTGTATTTCTTTTTCAGATTCGGTCACAAGAGACAGAAGGAGACTTGAGTATTTCAGTATTTCACTTTGGCTAACGTCAGACAATTTTACTCCGGCTAACGGAAAACTCACTGTCTCCAAGGAGTTAAAGAAGATTCAAACCCTATCTCCTTCACTCCTTGGTGCCAGATTCAGTCACCAGTAACGGATGGAGACTTTAGTATTTTACTTAGGGCAACGCCCTACGCCTTATATATATATATATATATATATATATATAGATATACAAGTATATATAGATAGATAGATAGATAGATAGATAGATAGATAGATAGATAGATAGATAAATAGATAGATAGATAAATAGATAGATAGATAGATAGATAGATAGATAGATAGATAGATAGATAGATAGATAGATAGA
>JBAHVQ010184147.1:3474-15776 GCA_036872915.1 Nanipora kamurai | reverse complement strand
CCATTATTGTACTGATGCATAAAAATTGCAGTATTCAAAAAAACAATATCAGTTAGTTTCAGCAAGTTCAGTCTCTTGAAAAGAGGCGATGTGTGTGCCTGATAGTCAGAAAACGTAATGATTCTAATAGCTTTCTTTTAAGTAGTTTTCTCAGAGGGTCCAATAAAATTAAATTGCATCCAGGATCTCTATTTTGTTAACCAAAATTCAAAAAGTAGAAAACTAAATGGTGTGGGATAAAAATTCAACTGACCAAACAGAATGGCCAAAACAGAAGCCAATTGAAAGCACCAGAAAAAAAAATTAAATAAAACAACCTCTGAGTCTCTGACTTTATTTTGGTAAAAAATGTCAGTGCTTTTGAGTCTGTGAGTGACTGTTTGGTATCACGACCTGTTTGTGGAAGTTGATCGTCCAGGTTCTTGTAGTCTTGAGAAAGACTGACTAGACTATGCTAACCTGGCCAATCAACCTGAGCACAAACATATCACAAAAGTACTTTGTGGGCAAATCCATAAAGATCACTGGACTGATAGTTTAAAAATTGCACTGATGTTTAAATAACAGTCAAATCATTGAAAATTACCTAATATTTGAAGCTTTGTCCTGCACCTTAAGTCTATCCGAAACTAATGAACTTTTTCAAACCTTTATATGTTGGCCTCTCAAAGACATCCTCTTTCACCCAGCTAAACAGGGGATTCCTTGCACGATCCATCCTTTGATATGACTTGGTGTATCCTTGAAGGTCAAGGTCATAATCAACTCCAGGCGTGAGTCGGTTGTGGTCGGCATGCCAAAGTTTTGTAGCAACTTGCGAGGCCTGAGGATGTGGTGCAAATCTACATGGGAAAACAAGTCCCTGAAACTTTCCTTTCGAAAGTAAAATACAGCAGATGGTTTGTGGAAACAATATGTAATTTATATGTACCATCAGTCAATTGAAGGTGTCCCGAAAAGAATACCACAATTAAACATTTGAGTAGAACTTTTTTAAAAGGCAGAGTATAATGGCATGGTTATATAGATAAGAATGCCCTTCTTACTTAATATTTTTTAAAATTCTTGGGTCAGGATATTGTAAATAAATGTGGTAGTTAGAGCTATTTAAAATATCAAATGGTATGTGAAGACTATTATTAAATCAAAAAAGTTCAACTGTTAGTATTATTATTATTATTATTATTATTATTATTATTATTATTATTATTACTTAATGCACCATTTGTTTCAATTGCACTTCCGACTAACCAAAACCACAGAGAGCCAATAGGCAGTCAAGTTTAATTTCCTTGATAAAATATAAATAAAAGCTCTTTATATTTTTCCTTCTTATAAACCAGTATCGCTTCCAAAGAGTATTTTCTTCAAGATCTCATTCGTTTTTCTCCTAAGTATGCCACAAGATTCAAAGAAATTTTTGAAAGAAATATGAACGCATTTTTTTTTACCCCCAACTGGGCAAGGATTTAAAGCTATTTGTTCGCCGTTTAAAAAAGCCGCCATTGTTTAAGACATTCTCCAAGTGGACGGCAGAAAGCCCCTCACATCCAATACAAAATAATATATGTCTTAGGGAAACCAGGCTAGTATATTAAAAAATGAAATTCAAAGCATTGCTGAAAGTCACAAATTAGACCGAAAGATTAACATGGTAGGTAATTGCATCGTAAAATAACGACAAACCAAGAAGTCTAAGACTTTTGACATATCTTACTGTCTAAACTGTGGTAAGCCAAGGTCTCAGGAGACCAGACGGGACACGAACCCGCAATTTCAGTCCCGTTCAAAGGACGGCTCAAAGTTTTCGAAAGCCCTTGGCTTATCACCGTTTCAACAGCAAGATACATAAAAACACAAAAGCCTTTTAAACAGTGTCAAACTACAATTTCCGAATTCAAATAACACGAAGTGTAAACCAGAGGTATAACTGGTAAAATTTTACGACCTTCATATTGAATAAAAAGTTCACCTATAACGAAACAGTTAACAAGAACGTTTAAAATCAACGTTCTTCAATAATGTTTATTTTTAACTTTCTGATTGACTATTAGGTCCCCGCAGTGAATTATTAGCAATGTGTACAGCAGTTTTTCAGATCTCATTCGAACTACACTGGACATAGTTCAGATTAACACTTACCCACTCGCCATTTTGGATCGTTGGTAAGCTTTAGGTAGCCAAAGCAGCAAAATACCCAAAAGTACAGCGCCGCACGGAACCACGAATGGTACACCCAGTTTTTATCCGAGAAAAACCACAGAAAATGCGCCTTCACTTGGAGTACATTTCTGTCAGCGGCAACCGCTTTAGGAAAGGAGGTGTGTGAGAGGATGGCCAGAGGAAGCGCGGGGCGTTACAAAAGCTGTTCGGAGTTTGGCATCTACTTTTTTGACACCTTCTTTTCTAGGATATAAAGTTAACTGACGTATATCTTTCATATCTACTGCAAGAACTAGGCTTTTGGGACCCAAAACGGACTTTGTAACTCAGATAGCTAGGATTCAATGTTTTTTTTTAATGATTTAAGCAGAAGCACTATATAGCAAGATTATTAGAAGAAGGTTCATTTGTGAAGAAGGTTCGTTTGTGCCTTATAAGCTATTTCGAATGGGCATTCGGATATTTGGACTGGGTACAAACGTCAGCGTTATTATTTTGAAGGACTTTCCAGGGATTGGCATTCACCAAAGTAGACTGGGGTGAGGTGTTGGTGGCACAGTGGTAGTGCACGTGTCTTTCACCTCTGTGACTATATGAGAGTGAGAGAGGAGTACAGCATTAGTGCCAGTCCCTACGGCTTCAGGGAAAACCCAGTCGTGGTCATTACATTAAAAGCATGTTTTATTGCACTATTTAGCCTTTAAAATCAGTTACAGGCATGATTTAAGTGTTTTTCCAACCATTTTGATTCCTTAAATCCACAAGCTTTTGCCAGGAAAAAGTTTGGAAAAACAATGGTACTTGGGGGATAGGAGACGGAAATGGGGTGGGTTATTATTATTGGGATATATTCTAGACTGGATGTTTCGAAGAATCTTAAGAAAATTGAACACTCGCTTCCTCTTCACTATGGGTTGAAGTCAAAGCACTTGTGTTTCGATATTAAGGTAAGGCGGTCAGCGGAAGATGTTATCAAACTCATTGTGAATTGTTCACTTTTGTTAAGAGTCTTTCTAACTCCAGTTTAGGTCATGATCCTCTGAGAAATATTTTGTGATAACTCTTACGAGTGTTTTGCATATCTTTCAGAACAGTTGGTCCGCAAAGAATTAGTAAGGGAAGCACTATCATTCGAGTCTCCAGCAATTAACTGAGTTTTTCCCTTTAAAGAGACCTTTTCCGAGGTAGATTAAGGATGGAAAAAAAAAGAAAATTTTGACATATATGCACTTCACTTTAATTAGACTTAAAAGAATTCACAAGTATTTTTTCTAACACAATAAACACCTAAGTTATGTTGGGTTTTGTCTACAAAATGTGCTATTAATATAACTAAAAAAAAACAAAACAAAACAAAGACATTTCTCTGACTATAGCTAACACGTTATTCTAACCAGGAGATCTGACCACAACCAAAATACCTGGGGCTAGCCGCCAAATAGAAATCCAGTTTCATGTCTTTAATCAGTTGTAACGTTCTGTGTGTTTGCTGAAACTGTTTGAAACTTCGTTTTAGTATTCAGTAAAGGGAAAAGTATTTCCCTTACGAATTTAAGAACAGAATTTTGTATAGTTCATGAGATATTGACTTATTTAAAATTGAAAATAGATTTCTATTTGAAATCCAGTCCCAGTCCACGTTCGTGTTTCCAGATCACCTGGAATGAAAAGAAGTTATAAGATTTACACTATACAAGTTAACTATTGTGCACTCAAAATCCGGCATACGACATGTCGTATCTTCCTCTCAATTGTTCACGAATTGTTCAGTGTCTAACAAAGAGCAAATTTCGTCTCAACACGGTCCAGTGATCCTTTACTGCAACATTGATATTTTGCCGTGTCGTAATATTCTGAGCCACAGCACTGGTGACCTCGTTGAATGTCATGTACTACTCCAGCACAGCATATGTGCTCGTCAGGTTTATAGATGTCAATTCCGCATTCTTCAAAGAAAAAGTCCACAATTAGCCACATATTAAACAACTTTTATCACATGGCAGTGGTCACATCACAGAATAATTAATCAACCAGAATTCGATAATACATAATATGTATATTATATGTAAATAAAAATACAGCATTCTTTTTCTTCTGTCTAATCTACATGCATCGACTCAATTCTTCCTCAAATTTTGGGAAAAAATCTTACTAATGCTTACTATGTACCCGAAATAAATATGGTCTTGAAGTTCTTCCCCTCTGAGTGGGCAATATGGGAATTATCCTACCGCTTATTAACCAATCAAACTGCAGGATTTCCGTAGCTTACCCCTCACTTCTACTTCCATTAAATATACTAAACTACTTATAGTAAACTAAACATACTATAACAAATATACTAAACTAAATGTACCATACTAAATATATTATACTAAATATATTACAATAAATATACTATACCAACCATACTATACTAAATATACTATACTAAATATACTACACTGAATATAATACACTAAATAACTAAATATACTATACTAAATATTACATACGAAATATCTATACCAAACTACTAAGGAGTAAAGATTAATCAAATGTTGTTTAAGTGCGTTCGAAGTTTGTGTAGGCAAACGTAAGATGTGTTAGCGAACATCAATTAAAGCGATAACGAATTATCAATATAAGAAGTGAAGATGAGTATTCCTGTATGGTGGGTTTTTTATTATTTGTCATACATGGACGTAAGGACGTATTTTACGGCACGTATGTAGTACAAACGATGATTTCAATGTCCTGAGTACAACAGACTAATTCACAACTAAACTAAAAGCACATTAGGGCTAAACATTTTGAACTTATAAATCATTGACGAGGTTAAGATAAGTGTTGTATCCATGGAGATCATATAAAACTGAACAGGGCACGGGGACCGAAAATTGGTAACAAATTCAACAATTTGAACATCCTCCATTTTGAGTAAACTGGGGGCCAAATTGGTTGTCTCCGGAACCTTTAACGTTTGTTCGAGAGCTCACGTTCGCGAGTTTTCTCGTTCACGAATTTTCTCAAAAAATATCATTCAAATTGTTAAAAACGCCAAATTCACCGTAATTAAGAACGCTTCCTGTATTGAAAAGAAACTTCTTACAACAAGTACACACAAAAACAAATTGATTTACATACAATTGTATTCCTTTCATATAAAAAAGGAAAAAACAACGGACAAAAGTGAAGTGGCTTGACCTCCAATTTATTCAAGATGGCGGCCTTTCAATTTGTTACCTGCGGTTGACGGACATCTGGGTACAATGCCCTCTCTAGTTAATATATGATCTCTATAGTTGTATCTCTCTAGCAACATCATGTGATAATGAGCTATCGCCTAGCAGGGAACACTGGACATTTTGGCTCACCTGACTCCTTGCATGCACCAGGATTAACAGAAATATGGTGGATTGCAACAAAGCTGAATCCTATCCGGCGGCTGCGACTACCTTCAAAGATAAGCTGAGACACAAACAAAGGTTAACTGTGAAAAAATTGGAATAAGTACGTCGACAGAATGGAACTTATATATAGCTCCGGCTTAGACTTGAGTTTAGGGTAATGTTAAATGAGAAGATTTATGATAATATGAAATACAACGTTAAATATACAGCGAAAAACTAAGTTCGAAAGAAACTCCGTTATCTTCTTAAACTTGACTCTTATGTTTTTATTGACTTAAATCTCTCGCTGAATATTTCTCAAATAAGATATCGTAGTTACGTAAACGCTGTTTACCTTTCAACACTGGTTCTCACTCGCTTGAATTATTAATTTTTAGGTTTAAATTCGTTATTCTATTTGTAATATGATACTTGAACATCTCTCTCTCTCTTACTCTCTCTCTCTCTCTCTCTCTCTCTCCCTCTCCCTCTCTCTGTCTCTCTGTCTCTCTCTCTCACTCACACACACACACGAAGAAACATGATCGATAAAAATTTTATAACCTTTGAATTTATGTGATGACTTAAAGTCATTTGCTGGACTTTTATTTCCACCTGGTATGTCTAATTTGAGAATAACTTGAATGGTATTCCTAACTTTACTACAAGTCATTGTGAAATGTGACGCACTCATGGTGGTATTTACATATCAAATAAATATTAACATAAAAGAAACTGAACTATTGCTGGTTGCCACCCCACCAATGGACGTCATGGCAGCCATGTTGGCTGGTAGGTACTTGAGAATTTTATATCAGATGCTTTTGATCGCTCCAGAAACCCTGGGAGGACTGGGTTCTTTGTAGCCAACGCGAAATATGATTGGAAGTTGTAATCCTTCAGCCAATCACATTTGCTGCAGGTTTCCCACAGCCCAGTCTTATCGGAGTTTCTGTAGTTGTCAGTTCTGTAGGTGACATAGAATGCGGGCTTGGTCACATGGCAATAACAAACTGAACGATGTTTTTGCCCTTACAAAGTCCACCGTATTGGATTTACCTCAAGTAGACCACTATCGAAAAGTAACTCGAAAATAAGGCTCAGCCGTTGAATTGTTTTGTTGTGAGGTGCCAAGAATACCACGTTCAAATGTACTAATCTAGTTCCTGAGACACGTTACAACATCAGCCAAAAAAGAAAGAAACTGTAGGCAATGCCCGAGAGAACCGTGTGTTTTCCTATAAACATTGTCCCGGGAAGAGTTCGTTTTGAACCATGCCAAATGGCAGATTTGTATGGGCAAATGGCGACCTACACGGTTGACGTACCCCTCCGAATTACTGGCAAGAGATTGAAGCCCGCATTCTGTTGTCTAGTAATTCTATGTTGGTACCTACCAACCAAAATGACCACCTGGCCTTTGTTCTCTTGGTCTCAGAAGATTGATTGCAACCCCAAAATTGGAGGGCTTTAAGGCCTAACCTTTATAATGTGAATTTTCCTTTCAAATAAGAAAGTTTATTCCGAGCTTATGTTTTTCTTAACTTCACGTATACTTTCAACCTAAAGGACTTGAATGTACAAAACTTCATCGGCTCTCAACCCTGGCTCGCTTAAGGGTTTGATATTGTATTATTTACCTTATATTTTCCGGCTAAAGATTTGAAGTGGACTTGAGTCTCAAACCATTCATATCCATGATTTCCATTCAACTTAAACAGTTCTTTTTTTCCTTCTACATTTTTGTCAACCAAGTACACAACAAGGCTTCCCACAGCACTTCCGGTCAACTTATAACGGAAGTTTAAACAAGAACTAGTAGTCGGTGCCAACTCCGTCGAGATCATTGATGCCTTTTCGTTTTCCTTAGCTCCTCTGGTGCTCCAGTAGGAGACATAACTCCCTGTAGATAAAAAAAAGAACAGAATAAATATCATAGGAACTTTGGATCGACCAAGCAATGCAGAAGTATAGAATATTTCCAACTCATTAATAATACACAAGGGAAAACAAACGAATTATATCTAATCAAATAAAATCAAAATCAAACTTGTCTATCGGATGCAGGATCGTTCTAACTTACATACACCTTTTTCTTCGATTTTCTTGGCTCAAATGCTTCCCATCCCCAAAATAGTTCCTAATCATAAACATTCAGACGCGTTCGTTGGCTAAGTGATAGACTATGAGCGATATAGTATGATAGGCCAAACTGTAGCGATAGCTAAGTGATAGAGTATGGGTGATACAGTATGAGCAATGTAGGATAATTGTGAATATGAAGGTTAAGAGCAGACGTTTTCGATCACCATGAAGATGATCATGTTGATCAAAACCGTATGTTGTTAATCTTCATATTCTTTCTTGTACTTTATTAACTTATATCAATTACATTACATGTTATCACCATCAAAAGGTACCATATTATCTTTTACCTTTTCATTTTATGTCCCTCTCTTTCCCATTCGACTTACCTCTATTTCGGAATTCGTTAACGGAGAGACCATATTTTTTGAAACCACACATAGTTCCTTTAAAAATACATTTGATGCTTGTAGGTGCGGAAGTCTGGACACAAGCTCCCTTCGTGAAAACGATGTCATCGAGTGCTATATCACTGGTATAAGAGGTGCCCCGACGTGCCTCAAAAGAAATCTACATTAAAAAAGGCCAGGTAAACACCATGTTACCAACTTATATGAGGACTAGGTTTAAAAGAGATATGATAAGGACTAAAAACGGAGCGAAAAGGATTGTAAGGTCAAGTGGGACCTATTGCAAAATTGCATCTTAAATTCTTTGGCGGAAATTGAACCAATGTAATCGTCTTTGGCCAGTTTAAAAGTTTTACCAATAGAAGTGTTCGTACCGAAAAGTTAACGATTCACTGCTAGGGCTCAATAATAAATTCAACAACCCCGTTAACGTCTGGGGGTACTCATCGAGTTACAAAACAAAAAATGTGAGCTTGGTCAAATGACTGGGGGAAATTGAACAATTTTTATGCCCTTATAAATCCACCATGTTGGATTTATCTCCAGTGGCCAACTAACAAAAAGTAGTTCGAAAACGAGGTTGGGTTGTTGTATTGGTTTCCTGTGAGTCGCCAAGAATACCACGTTCAAATTTCATCAATCTTTTAATATGTTACGGTGTCATTCAAATAAGAGAAAAATTATCAGCAACACCTCAATGAACCGTTAGTTTTTTTTTCTATAAAAATAATCCTGGAAAGAATTCCTTTCGATTACATGGCGGATTTATGAGGGCAAATGGCGACACCGTGGTTGACCTACTGATTTCTATAAAACTGGAGTGGGCATGCCCTGTGCCAAAAGTCACCGATTTTAACGCCAGCGGTAGCTATCTTTCGACTCGGAACATATCATGCACCGTCGGCTTCCAAATTGTTCCCTAATCTCATTTCTTATACAAAAACAAATATTGACGTAACACGGTTAAACTTAGTTGGTGTTTAACTCATTAAAGTCCATGGAAATAAAGACAGTTAAAAAACTTTGGCTAAACTTTTGGTTGGGCAGCAACCAACCGTGACATTTTACGTGCCCCCAAAACAACCCACTTTTCTAAGTTTCGTACCCACATTCAACAAAACCTTGGTTCAAGTCGAAATGCTAACAGGAAGTGGGTCAAAATTGCAAAAGTTTAATTTACGCCGTACTCTATCTGAACTTGGATGTTTGGGTGGTTGGACCGAACAGAGTTAGGGCAAATCACAAGAGTTTCCGGGGGAATCAAGAATGTGTATGTGATATAAATTTATCTTTAGCAGGTGAAAAGAAGGCAAAAACAAGGAAGTACGCCACAATGATGCCAAGTATTCACTCCAAGCCGACTTTGTTATGGCACGTCATTGTTTGCCGCAGGGAGACATATACACTTACACAGAAAGTTTACTTGGTTTAGTCACGTTTTCATGGTATATTGGCATGTCCCGCTCTCTCTTTTTGTTCTAAGTGTGAGAACGTGATTCAAACGTCAATGCTTCTTCGCAAAACATCATTTCAAACTCTGACATTCGTGTTCAAGATCTCACGGCTAACTATAGCTTGCAAATGGCAGTATTGTTGCAACTACTTCGATCTGGATTAGAAAACGAAGTGAGATGCCCTGGCTTCAGAGGTTTTTACTTTCTAGGTCTCGACTGTCAAGCGAAGCGAGCCATGAAGCGTCGAAGTTCTACCAACAATGTTAACCTTTTTCAGTAGCCAATCAGAGGGTCAGGGTCAAAATCTAACCTCAGGGTTCTGATTGGATCGGTAAAATGAGACAACTAACAAGACGCTGCCAAAGTTTTTGCTTCCATCCACTCACGCCTCGCTTCACTTGCTGGTCGTCGACCTAAATACTTGTGGAGCCAGAGTAGTCTCTTTGCCGGTAACAGCCTTAATTACCAGGTCACATCCCCTGACCCTAGCTATCCAATACTTTCCTTTATGTCTTTGTTGATCCTAGTAAACAAGGTTTCTGTAAGTATAACACCTTACACTCCATATTATTATTACTATCATGATGATGATGATGATAATTATTATTATTATCATTGTCACCATCATTTTTGTTATTATTATTCAATGCTGAACACAAAGTTTGTTCATGTGGGAACTTGGGGAAATATCAGACGACTAGTGCACGTTCGCCAACCTTGTTATCTCAGAAAAACGATTTCTGAGCCCTAGGCGGGAATCAGAAGGTTGCGGGTTCGATTCGCGTCTAGGGCTTGGGGGATCGTTTTTCTGGGAGAGCAAGCTTGACGAACGTCCTCTCGTCGTCTTTATTATTATTATCATTATTATTATTATTAGTCAGCTTTCAATGGTCTGGCCTATGTTCGTCGCTATATTGAAACATGAACAACTTTAATTTTGCCAAAAAAAAGGCAGTAGAATGAAGTAGCCTATTACATACACGAAATGGCGATGTGGATTTCACTGTAACCATTGCTTCTTTCCATAATTGTCCTTGGTCACCCTGCTTCGACCATAATTGCGTAAATTTAGATTTGGGAGAGAGGATACCCATACGCAGGCTACCCATCGCCCTTCCGTACATGTGGTACCAAAAAGTAAGGCAAAGCGCATCTGTCTCTCCGAGAAGCTTACTTTCAAGTTGCACGAACGCACTGCCGCTTCTGAAGCGACCGGATGTTTCGAAGTAGATGTACCGACCTAGTAAGAAATATATCGAAACTCGTGAACAATTTATGAAGCGACCAAATGTTTCGAAGTAGATATACCGACCTAGTAAGAAATATATCGAAACTCATGAACAATTTATGAAGCAAAAACAAAAGAAATACACAATTGAAGTAGCAATTCCAAACTCCGGTTTGGTATTGTTTCTTCGATTTCAAAATACCTCAAAACTCGCTAAAAACTCCTCTGTTTTGTCTCGTATTCAACACTTTACTGGGTACTGTTGTCAAATGGCAACATACTAATTTTTTCTGGCTAACTCCAGACGATTTTGCTCGCCAAAGGGAGACCCGTGAAAACCCGCCTGATAAAAGGTCAAACTCGCTTCTCTGCATTTAGAAATTGAAGGACGAACACCAATTCGTGTTTGAAATATTATCTCTGTTTCTTCATTTATTTTTATTCATATCATATTTTCTCATTAGGTATTGGTGGACAAAGATACTTATTTTAGTCTACATGATACGAAAAGAAAGCAAAAACTTGGAAATAAGTCCTGTGATAGTCAGATAATTAAAATAATAATAATAATAATAATAATAATAATAATAATAATAATTGTTATAATGATAAAAATAAGAATAACAATAATAATGATAATAATAATCCCTGAAAACACAGTATCTGGTATTGCCTTACTTGACTGGTTGTTAGGAGTCAACATCCGGAAAAGACCCTCTCCACTGTCCTTTAGTGGATTGTGTATAGATACAGATAATAATAATAATAATAATAATAATAATAATAATAATAATAGGCCAAGAAGTAGGTCAAGCACGGGCTTCAGCTTACCACGGGAAGTTCAATGATCCCGCCCTCCTGAGTCTGGGTAGCACCTTTGGCAAGTGCTAGTAACCCACAGCCATCCTCGTTAAGATTATACCATCTACTGTTTAGTAAGTATACAAAACAATGTTGATAATAGTAAGAGCAAATTTTAGCCCGGCAGGGATTACTGTGAGGGTCAGGCAGCACGCGGTCGTTATTCAGCTACTGAACCCAACCCAAGCAATATCAACTCTACAGTCGGAATAAAAAGACTAAGAGAGGAGAAAGGAACGAGGAAGGAGGACGTGAGATAGAGAGACTGTTAAGGTAGCTTTAGAGTGTTTCTCGTAAGAAACCAAAAGGGTTTGGAAACTGCCGGAACATAGGTGTAGAGAAACTGACCTTTCGAGCAAGGGCCCGTCGTTGGAGTGGAAAAAACAAACAAACTTGGTGGCATTTTTATAGAGAGAAAAAAGTCATGTGACATAAAGATGACGAGGATTGAATATCATGTGACATAAAGATGATCGCATGATCTATTTTAAAACGTCGATCAGTTAACCGAAAAGGGAAGGATCCGACATAGGCCTCAAGGGAATGGTAATACGCAAAAGTTAAAAAAAAGAAAACCCAAGAGAATAATGGATACAAGTCAATGTTTTTCTTATTCACCCATGCTAGGAAAAAAACAACCCAAACATTAACTTGTAAGGAGGAAGGTAAGGAGGAAGGTAAGGAGGAAGGTAAGGAGGAAGGTAAGGAGGAAGGTAAGGAGGAAGGTAGG
>JBAHVQ010184117.1:1858-15776 GCA_036872915.1 Nanipora kamurai | reverse complement strand
ACTTTGGGCACTCCATTCAGACTGGTACCCGAGCTGGTGCCCATGCCTGAGCACCATGCCCAAGCACCTACTCTGAATGCAGTCTAAGCAAACTACAACTTCGCCCATCGTTTGATTGCCAATTTTTTTTAATAATCCAGGATTACACAAAGCTATAATGATAACCCTTTGAACAACTGGGTCCTGTATCACAACAAAATATTCCAAGATTAATAACTATCACTATCGAGTGCTATATTCCATTCTATTTGTCCTAATTATTTAGCATTCACCCTCTAAATCACCTAATAGTCTTTGCCATAAAATAGCTACTCCACCATTCGTGTCTAAGCCTCTCACTCTGATTAGCATTAATCAATGCTGCTATACACGTAGAATTTGGGTCACTTGTTAATACAGAGACTGATGTTCTGTGGCAACTATTAACATGTGTCTCAAATAACCGCTTGTCAGCAAATCTGTTTGAACACTATACATACTTTTGGTAGCATAATCTTAGTAACATTGTCAGACAACTTACCATTTATAGCATATTGCATAATCATTTTGCTTTGCACACATACTTGACAGTCTGCATTTCTTTCCTCTCTTCCACAGTTACACGTCTGTCCGTTTGTACGATGCTTTGAGACACGTGATCAATAATGGGAGTAATATAAAGAACGTTGGGGACAAAACTTTGGGATGTAGAAACATCTAATATACTTAGCACGATAGACCTGTTACTATTTGTTGTCACTGGCAACTTCAGATGAATGACAGTTAGAAAGACCAAGATCTTTCTTAATACTGGCATATTTTGCATCTTTTGATTAGCAACTTATCATTCCATAACCTATCTTGTGCTTATTTTACAGTTTCTCTACATAATACGGTATTGCGCATCCCACCGTCCATATTGAGAAGTTTACCCTGGGAGCAAAAAACAGCACATGCCAATTATAGTAGTTGCTAAGAGCTTATTTCAATAACACTAAATCAGAATTATTCATGTTAATCCGGTTAAATTTTTAGCCTGCATCTCTCAGCACTTGTCCAATCTTACTCAGAGCTAAACCCCCAATCATTTGAATCTCAGTTTCATTTGAAGGGCAAGGCAATCAACTAACCGGTATAAGTAGTCTGTTAATTTCATCACTTGTTCCCCAATAAGCCTCATAGGCAATTTATTATACCGGCTTTTACTGCTTTCATCATGCTCTTTCACAAACTTTGCAACAAGTGGCAATCCTAACCCAGGTACTGCATTCACAGATTCAACATGACTCTAAATATGCCAGTTGGCCTGTAGATGGGCCACAAAATTACTATTGTGCAGTCTTGCATAGTCAATATTTTTGACCCGAGCCCTCACACTACCAGAACCAATTGTTTCAACTTGAGTTCTACATCCAGCACTGTCATCAACAGTGTCCTCACCAGCATAGACTGTTGGCTGCTTTACTGCACACAGTAGAACAGATGCAAACACCTCAAATATATCCCTTACAAGTGCTTCATGATAACTAAATATAAGAAATCCTACCAACTATTTGTAGGTTTGAAACGCGGTTTATAATAATTGATTACGGATTAATTAGTGACGTAACGCATGCACACAATATCGAATGAACAGTCGTGTCTCAAGTGTGAGAAGAGAAAAAGAGGGTATACGCCAACCGGGGTGTCATCAAGCATAAACTCTTTAGCGATTCACTATAAATTCAATCTTTTGATCAAGTTTGGTGTGCGCCAACCAAAGTAAGTCGTGCAGTTATCTAGTAATAGTGTTTACTCCTTTGTATGGTCTTAAACCGTATAGTTATCATAGATTTATTTAACTGTTATTGCATGCCAAATTGTAATACCGCATATTTTGTTGACGATTGTCTAGTTCGAACCCACAAGAAATCTAGTCACAAGAACTTTATCCGCGAGAACTCAATCTGATCTTTGTTGGTATAATCAATCAAACGATAAGTCGTGCTATTAAGAAATTTAGAACTTGGTATTAAAGTTACATTGTGTGTTATCGTCGTGTGGAGTTCGTCTTATATTTCGCGCATCATACTGGGTGTGACTCCTTGTCTCCGTGTCTATTGTTATCTGTCCAGAGAGTCTAAACTATTTATGTCACAATGCAAATGCTCAGGTTAAGCCTGTTGGCATATGTGTCAATCCTAAGGAGTCCTAAGGTTCGACAACCATTAGGTGCTAGAAATTCCTGAATTTTATCATGCCTCGTCTTGTCTTTAAGTGTGCAGGAGTGCTCAAGCTTGGAAGAAAAGTTTCTACCATTTTAACATGTTTATCACCTGTTGCAGAATTTGTTGCTCCCCAGGTTGTACCAATTCTGCCATTAGGTATACATTTGGTTACGGGGATGGATAGGTTGCAGTCTGAGAAACTTCATTAGCTGCCCATGTTTCCCATGACTGGTCAGCAGAAGATTGAAACTCAAGTGAGCAAAGTTGTCCATTTATTCTAAACATGCTATCTTCCAAGAAAAGCATCTCTTGAGTGTGTTGGGTCCATATGTCTGCCATAAGAGCATGCTTTTCAGGCAAACTTAATCCATGAAAATCAGACTGAAATTCACGACTGTGCAAGCTAACTCCAGAATTCCAACAAGTTAATGCAGGAACAGATATTGTAAGAAACCCTGTCTCAGGTGCCCTGTTATCACCAAATTGGAAAATAAAGTGATTTGTCCTCTCATTAATAAACAAAATCAACCATTGGGCTAAGTATGGAAGCCTTAGATGAAGATCGGTGATCATGACCACAAGACTCGCAAGTGTACGACATACCTCAATGCCAACAGGAATGACATTAACATGACCGATATCAATACATTTAGCAAATTTATCAAGTTGGTTCATCGACACAAGTTTAGGCATGGATATATCTATGTCCTTGACTTTTGAATTTCGGGGAATCCATGTTTGCTTATCTGGGTCAAATAATGAATTAAGTGTACTACTCTAAAATCTATACTTTCTGGTGGATAAATAATTATTGCCCTTCAGTACAAAGGCCTGTTTAAGAGCAACATCAGGTATCTCAAATTTCCTAGTGGTGGAATTAAAATGACCTTGCAAAAACTTTTTCTTTCTTATAGGCTGTGATAAGGTCCTGGTAACTGCTAGTGGCGCTACTAAATCCCAGGCACCATAAGAAAGCTCCTTCATTACCACCGTGAATAAAATTCATGGCTTCTTTGTTCTCAGGTCGACGTTTATAACCTAGTACTAGATTTAGGATCATTTACCATTTTAAATGAGGAGGAGTTAGAAGAACGTTTGTTGCGAGATCCTAACTTTTTTTCAATAACAAGTCTTAATCTCTCATATTCATTTTGTTTCTCACTAAGCTGGAATGAAAGATCATTTAAGTTTCCAGTAGAATCATCGAGTTCTCTCTGAAGACTGGTAGCTGAAAGCATTATTTGAGGTATATGCTCATGTATGATGTATAAAGAAAAAATGTTCACAGAAATTACACATGTCCGATAAGCTTGTTTTGCATATTGTACATCTCAGGCATGCTGAGGGACACTTTTTAAGTTGGGACAGGAGTTAACAAAAATTTGGCTGACTGAGATGAGTCAGTGTCTGAGTTTTCATATGAAGATCTACTTAGTCAGCATGGGCCCAAATGGATTTGACAAGCCACATGCATCAGTCCTGGGTCACGTTTGGCTGACTTACTTTGTCCACCAAATGGGGGTCCAGCAGCCCCTCAGCACCTAACCCCCACACAACACACACATGGTATATCATTTTAAGGCAAATGTCCAGAGTTATATATCTGGCGACCGGGAGGGGCAAATGCTAAACCAAGTTAACCATCAAAAGCTAAATTAAGCTGTATTAGTTATGTAGCATTGAGCATTCTATGCTTCACATTCCACAACAGGGTACATGTTATTTTAAAATACAAATGTATTGAGCATTTATTTAATTTAAAATTTAAACATAGAAATGTGCAGATGTATTTGTGACTTACTGGAAACGTTTTCCTTTTCCTCACATACTTTTTTGTGCTCTCTAACAAATTATCTACAACATATAACGATCAATAAAATTACATGGAGAATATTAAATTAATACAAACTTCCCACACCAGGATTCTGCTCACTTCCCCATGTGCGTGTGCCAAAGTTAAAATAGCACCATTTATAAATTTAAAGTATTAGTACCTGCTTGCTTCTCAGCTTCAGCAATGATCGAAATCGAAGATTCGTCTACCTCGTGCACGAGCTTTTTGACTTCCGCTTCCATCTGGACAAGGGTCTCTTCGCGCTCAAGTTGGTCAAGTTTTCTCTTCCTAACCTCTTCGAATTCATTTCTAAGCAAAATCTTAACTTCTTTCTCCTTTTGACTAACCAACCATTGCCGCAAGTACTTCCAAAAGTCTATCTTTGGGCGCCTTATTTTATCACATTTCCCGCGATGACAATCGCTCTTTGAACACTTGACGCTTTTCGTACAAAGACTACCACTGTAGAAGTGCAAAGCAATTTTCAAGATGGTGGACATCAACAGGCACAAAAAAATACGCATTCAAAAGCTAGGTTTATCTTGAACAAGTTTCATCCGACAGGAATAATTCACTAGTTTAAGACTTACGCCCTTTCTGGATTTGGGGAAATTCATGTTTTCCCTAGAGCCTTCATGTTCTGCGAGTTGATGGGTCAAAAAACCGTAAAAGAAATCATTTCATTGGCTATTTCATTTAACACACCTCCAGTATTAACAATCGACCAAAGGGATATAAATGCGCCAGTATTTCGCTAAAAAAGTCTGGTACTAATGTCGTCGTTCGCCTTTTAGTTCGTCTTGTAAAATCGATGTCCTAACGGAATACTTGAACCGCAAAATAGCAAATATCACGGAGAAATATCCTTAACAAATACTCAATTGTACTTCAGATGGTAAAATGCTTACTTTTGCCTTATATAAAATGCGTTTTCGGGGACAAAGTTGTTATAAATAATCTATATTTTCATTCAAAAGTTGGGCATTTACCTAGCGGCTAATTCGGCGAAATATTTTTTCGACAAACCTCTGATACCAAGTGCCCTTATATATATTTCGCTGAAATATGACGTCGTCAATTAATATATGTTTAATATACCCAACACCCAGCCAAATGTGGAAATTAATGTAAATATGTGCTGGGGGTAAAATTCTGAAGTAGCCAACCGCTATTTACAGAAAATTAACAGCATGTTTGTCTTTAGTAATTAAAATCTAAGTTAGTACCAAGAGATATCAACAAGTTTCTTTCTTTCTATGAAAAACAGAATAAAATACACTGTCAAAACTAATCATGATCTATATGAACTTAAAACACCTCTAACTTTGATTTAACTCAACAGTTCTATCTGAGTTGATCAAGATTCCTTGGGAAAGTTTACAAGTCCAAAAATTTCTGACTCCACTTTTTACCCTACAATGTCCCAGAAATATATATTTAAGCAAAGGAAGAAATACTCGTACGACTTAGTTTAACTGCAAGTTGATTGTAGAACGTCAGGGGTGGATCTAGACTAGTTCCACCAGTGCCGGAGAACCAGAAAAAATACGAAGATTTCTACCAAAATTTCTTGTATGAGCTTATCCTAATTTTATAAGATTTCCGCCCTTTTTTTTGTGCTTTTGGATCACAATCGCGTTCTTTATTTTTTTGTTTTCACTTCCCTTCATGCTTCACGGCAATACTGCTGAGTGAGATCTTTATCCATCCACCCAGTGGCACCTGTCGCTACATAGCACTTGCTTTTGTACTGTTTATAAAGCTTTTTCACTTCATGCTTTCCTCCCTTGAAGACAAAAAAGAATTTCTTCTTGGCATCATCAGCCGTTGCAGTTAGGCACACCGACATCTTTGATTTTGCATGGCCAGTCGTCTTCAAGTGTACTGTACGCGTTTCTCCATCGTTGTGCTTGAGATCACGTCAGTTCAAAGTGCAGTTTCATCCATTACTATGGCATTTTTTCGTTTCACAGTTCATTCGCTTCTTTATTTGCCTTATCCTCAAAATGTAGGAGCACAGTCTATCCGTCAACCTATCGGGGGTGTTTTGTGCGTCTGTTGTGCAGTGCCTTAGACTCAAACCATTCCTGCTCATGAAATTTTCAATCCAACTACTACTGAATCGCAAAGCCTTGCAACACGAATCATGCCGCTGCTTTTCTTGTTGTAAAGAGGTAGCCTTAGCCATTATGAGTTTTCGTGATACTCGAAGTCCTTTGCTTCTTCTTTCGAGCATCCATTCCAAAAGAACTTCTTCGAGTTTACGATCATTGAATTTACGACAGCCACCTTTAAGCCCAACTCTCTTTTCACCAGAAGTAGCGCTTTTTCTTAAGACTTTAAACTTTGCTTTGTTCTTTTTCCAATCTCAAATGCTGTGCTGATCAGTTTTGTATTTTCTTTCAGCCGCGTGAATTGAGTTTTCTTCCGCAAACTTTAGTACTTCTAACTTACAATCGATAGAATGATGCCGCATTTTGCCACCTTTGTGAGAAGTCGACTCTCTGTCAGACATCTTGGGAATCACCAAACTCGTAGTAAGAAACTTGTCAAACTTCCAGGCTTATTCCGGATCAAAATTTGAATATGAACGAATCATAAGCCTATCACAATCAAGATTGCTCCGAGGCCCGACTCAGCATGTCCTGAAAATAAAAACAAAATATAAAAATTAGAATACTGCATCGGCAGTATAGAACGGCTTGTAGATACTCATAAGGTTTGGGAAACTGTGGAACTTAAGAATGCTGAAACTGATGTTTCGAGCAAAGGCCCTTCGTCAGAGTGAAACGTAGTTTCTGTAGTGTTGTTATATTGAGAAGAAATCATGTGACAAAAAGATGATCAATAGGATTTAAAAATCAATAACAAACTAGTTAATGAGATGTAAATGATGGATAGTCATTTGCTATTTTAAAACATCGATCTGTTAACCGAATAGGGGAAGGACCCTGCAGAGACCTCAAGGGAATAGTAACCATTCTGATATCCAAACTGATATTAATGATATTCGTTGACGTGAGTAGTGTTTTAAATTAAAAACGTGGTGAAATTTGTCTTTGGAGTACTTTATAGAGCATTTTGAAGAATTGGATCTGAAGAATTTTGTTTTTTTAGCCAGATAATGAAAATAAAATTTCGAGGACCATAAATTCCAAAATTTTCGAGCAGTACTTGCCCTTGAAGGTTTCTCGCAACTTCGGCACCTGGAACTGGTCACTGAAATGGCTGGATCCACCATCGTACCATTAAAACCGACAGTACAGAAGGATAGAAACTGAAGAAATAAGCAACCCTGTGAAAACTTAACTTTCACAATCAACAATGGCGTAATTAAGTTCTTATTTTTCGTCATACATAAACTATATTAGTAGTATCATTGTTTGCAATGGCGAGCATCTGTTCTTGAGGTGAAAACTGAAGATTTCGAGTTTCTCGTTCACTAAAAACTGTTGAAAATGCCTCCCTTCTCTTCATGTTTTTCTACAGCGACCCAGCAACATCATTCGCTGAATCATCTGTCAAGCTGACTGTCCGAGATTAAGTTGAACTCTCTAGATGAATTACGCCAGACACAAAAGACTTCAAAATCACCGGACTTGAAATAACTTTTTGAGTTTTTACTTTTGGAAGATGGCACTTTGCAACAACGTCGAACATATTCTTACAAATCATTTGTTTTTCTGTTTTCCTATTTTTAGATTTTTTGGCTGGTAGATGGCGACTTAAAGTTGGCGACAAAAAAATTTAGTCATAATTATGGCAAATAAAGCGAGCATTTCTGAAAAACTTTGGAACAAGGGTCGCTGAACTGAAAACCAAATTTTCACATAAGTTTATCAATTAAAAGATATGGCATTTCAAAATTCGAAAGAAGGACTATTTTGTTACTAAAATAATAAAAAATGGCGAGTTATCTTTGAACTTCATATCTTTTAGTTAGATGGACTTATCTGACAACTGTTTTCAGCTCTCAGCTTCCAGTTCCATGATCTTTCAGACGTGCTTATTATATCCCCCTTAATAATAATTAAATATTTTTGCGCCAACTTCGAGACGTCATTTCCCTGTCAAAGTATCTAAAAACTGAGAAACAAAAATCTTACGATTTGTAAGACATTTGTAAGAATGACATTTTTGACGTTGCCGTGAAATTTCATCTTTCTAACGTCAAAGCTCAAAAAGTTATTTCAAACCTTGCAATTTTGGAGTCTTTACTGTAAGATTATTTATACTTGTGGTTTCGAAGCATTCGGCAATGTTTTCAGCAGCTCAGCAAACTTTCCAAATTTCGTAACACTCGTGAAGTTCTTCAATAAGACGATCAGGTTGGAATGAAGCCAGATTGAAACTGCAGAAAAGTTTTATTTTTGTTTTTAATTTTTTTTTTTTTTGAATGCTCCAGCCAGGAATGGAATCCAAGGTCTATGGCTGAACGTTATTTCCACCGCTATTACGTCAACTATCTATCGATTTTCTAAAGTCATGTTTCATCTCCTTTATCTTAGCCATCAGCATTTCTTTGGCAAAATCTTCTTTCTTGTTACCTCTGGGAAACTGTGGACTCTCTTTTTCAGATTAACAATCTTCAAGTATTTTGGAAATATCCCCGAATTCGAACGTGACTGTTTCGCAATTTGGGCTAAATTTGAGTTTCGGTGATTTCTATTCTAGAATTACTTTCAGCAACAATGCCGTTTTCTCGTCTGTCCAGCTAGAGTACTTACTTTTCTCAACCGCTTCAGCCACGTCTTGAAGTGCCACCGCGATGGAAAAATTGCCTTTTCGATTTTGATGCTATTTAGAAATACATTTGAAGGAAAGAAGAATGGCGTGCGAAGTTTCTCAAGATCTCGTGTTATCCACACATATTCAGGTTTTTGAAATATGAAAATTAGTTACCTTATGACGTCATCTACTTCACATTGACTAAATGAAATTCCCAAAATTCGAAATAATTACGAAAATAAACGGGAGAAATTATTTAGACTTCATATGTTTATGATTAAAATCAAAATGCACTCCTCTAATCAACTTATACTGTTGGCATGAGAACCATTTGCTCTCAGAATTCTTCGCTAGTTATAGCTAAACTTGCTAGTTTTGCTGCCGTCCAACAGTGTTAACGGTAATGCATGTTTAGGAACATTAAGACATACGTAGGTGTTAGAAAGGTCTGACTCCAGTCGTTTTTAAACGAGACGAAAATGTGGATTTCATATTAATTAAATTAAAAGCAATCAAGCAAAGAAGGTTGCCATGGCAGGAACCTTGTGTTCACAAAGGAGTCTATTTATTTAGTGCTTTCAATATGCCAAGTTCTAAAGATTATAAATGGTCACATTTGTAAATCAGCAAAATTCTACTGAGATTTGAACAAACATAAAGTTGAAGCGGATTTGGTAACTGCAACGAAAAATAGAGGCCAAGCATTGAGAAACATGCTCAATAGCTAGAGAATATATTAGCTACGAAAAGAACATTGAGTTACGAAGAAACCAATTCGTTTTCAAAGCTAATTTGTTTTTTAATGTGTTTAATTAATCTTCTTTTTTGTGGTTGTATGGTAAATAGCCTATTTAAATTATAATTTTAATTACTAAATTAATATTCTGAGAAGTCAGTTAGATAACTAGATACTCATTTTTATGGTAATAAATTTTAGGTACATTCGTGTTTTCTTTTCTTGTGACGCACGGCCCTCTGAAAAGCAACTATATTTTTATATCTACACAATCATTTTTCTCTTTAAACCTCAATTTTAAAATGTTTATATGGCTACCGTGTTAAAAGATGTGTAAATAAATCAATAAATAAATGTTTGGAATCGGAGAATGGGTCTGGGAAATGAGAAAAGGCGGACCGCGTAAAGAGGAAAACGAAAAGGAAGAATCTGAGGAATCTTCAAAAGAGGAATTTTTTAGCTAGAAACTATTTGCTAGATAGTCAGATGGTTCTTTAAATTACACGTGGAACGAACACAGTGCCTTCTACGAAATCTCTGTCAGTTAAGGTAGAATAGTACCCAAACTTTCAGCATTTTTTGAAGACCTACCAGAAATTGTAATAGATTAATCCGAGTATGAGTTTTTTCGTTTAAGTTATTTTTAAAGGGAATTTTTAAGAGTGGTAAATATAAATTCTTAGGAAATTTTGGCTGATCAAACCGTGGAACGCCGTGGACTTAGAAAAACTCTGAGTTGCAGGCGGCACATTTCCAGACGAGTTTCAAATTTCCAATTGTAAAGTCACCAGAGCGAAGTCAGAATAGCAGGCAGATGGCTTTTGCGGAAAATTGCCATTTTAACAGCCATGGAGGACTTAACTTACCAGTTGCGTGAAAACATCATGAATCTTAATGATCCTATTTATCTTCACACGAAGAAATGTGTGGATACAAGTACGTAGCGACGTGAGATTTTATTCGGTGACGCTATAATTAAGTCAGTCTCGTAACAAGGCAAATACCTGTGAAAAGATTCTGTGAGTATTAATTTTTTTATATTTTGATTTTCACCTGCTACAAGACTTTCCATAAATGTTTGGTTTTTTTTGGTGGGGTAGGTTGCATGCCGAACAGGTAATAAAGTATATTCCATAATGCATTTCATAGCTCAAATGGTGCAGCCCTGCGCTCCTTTCCTGAATATGGATTAAAATTAATGAGGACCTTAAAGATGTTAGTAACCATTACTATTGTTTAGGAATTTTCAGCGATGAAATTTCCATTCAATAACGATGAAGGACTTCTTCACTTTGATAGGTTCGAGTTCCCCAGTATACCAAAAGCCTTTAGGACAGATGTATTTATAAATGCCTCCGAAATGCGAAAAACTGACAGACATTCGAGTCACTGTCAGCTAAAATCGTTCCGCAGACGTTGGCAATCACCCAAACTTTGGAAAATCAATTTGGCAAGCAAACGCAACGACCAGACAATGCTTATGGAATTATGCGCTTCACGGTGCGAAAATTCTGAAAATTCTGAAAATTCACAAAAATATGATAAACTTTCAATTCGTCCTGTAAAACATTTTTAAGCAATTTCGCAATTTATTCCGTTGTTGCCTCCATCCACTTGGAAACTGGCTATAAATTCTAACAGTTGCTGACGATGGGAGGGTATATCAATTTCAAAGCTAGTCGGTAGGAGTTCGGCCAGGAAGTCCCTGATTTGTTTAAGGTGAGATTGAAGAAGATTAGAGGATTATAAATGAGAGCGGATAACAAAAACATAAACAAATCATCGAAAGTGAATAAGGTATGCGGTTGGATAATTTTAAGACCTGAAGTTAGGGAAATTTGAAAACAACTTCCGATAATCAAGAAAAACACTTTAATACTTTCCTGTCCGAAGACTTTCCCCTTGATGAGTAAAATCGTCTGGCTTTAGCCAGAGTAAAATACTAAAGTCTCCATAATTCACTGAAGACCCGTGCGGACTGGAAGGAGTTAATCTCAAATTTCTCCAAATGCCGAATTTCACAAGATTCGTAAATTTGTAACATTGATACTTCATGTACGATTAACAGATTTTTATAATTTTTTCATTGGTTATTTTATAAATACTAATCTATACAATTAACTAGAACAAAAGGATTTGACCAAATAGCTTTTGTGTAACTGTGGAATATATTTCTCAATTTTGAGGTGTTTTCTGTTTTATTCACTATTTATTTAATATCTTAACCATTTCCCAGAATGGAGTTCTTTTACTTCATTGCCTACGTTTATGGCAAATTATTATTTCCTGAAAGTTTCATAGAGGCAGGTTAAACGCTATAAGGCTTATGTGACCCCTGTAGCTGAATTTCGGCTGTGGGATTTTTGTGATCTTGAATGAGTTTTCAGTAGAGTCAAAAAAACAAAATCGGGTCACGTCAAGGTAGTTGAATACAGGCATATTTCATATTATACTTATTTCACTGGTCCCTAGAAATACAAAAAGCTTATTTTCGATGAAAAGAAAAACAAAAAAAAATATTTGCTAACTCATTAAGGTCCAACGAATGGTCATAAAATGATTGAAAAGTTTTTGCTAAACTCCATGTCACGGTTAATCGTTGCGCGGCGACGACCCATGACATATGCGCGTCCAAAACTTACTTTGACTTGAACTTTTTGCGGATTGAAGAAAATTATCTTAGTTTCGAGTCAAAAATCGAAGTAAATATAGGTGAAAATGGAAAAAGTTTAAACCGAACTCTTACGGTTTCATCTCCAGTAGCTCTTGTGAAGTCTCCTGTGGATCCATAACTCCACTGAGTTACGCGAACGTGATTTCAATAATTATGTCACTCCGAGCATCTGTCATAAATTTTTTAATTATTCATGTTGAGTTCAATTAAAAGATAAGAATGTATAATAAAAATAACAAGATTACAGCATATCGTATCCAAAGTTTAAAATAAAAGACTACCATCTCCAAAAAATGTCCTGTGATAGTTCTCAGTATATTATGATTGCAAATACTATCCAGTTTTTAAGCGTCCTTGTCATTAAAAATCGAACATCAGGTGACAAGAGTTAAAAGTTCCACTTGTTTATATTATAGCCAAAGATAGACACCAGCTTCGACTAAACCACTGCATAGTTTTTTGGTTAAATACGAACTTATTCACGAGAAAATTGACAAAAAATATTTTCATTTAGCTTCATCCCTTAAACAGCTATAATTTTGGTTTATTTATCTATTTATTTTTGAATATTTATACAGGATTAAAACTTCAGTTTTTTACATAATATTTACAGTAAAATACAATGCAAGAACTGCTATCCAGGCTTGTTCTGTAAAATCTCCGTCTCTAATAATAGACAACTATTAAAAACTATAAAGTATTAGTAATGTAACGTGAAAAATATTTAAAAAAATACTAAAAAAGTCCCTTCAAGCCTTTCCTAAATTTCTCGAGAGTTTAGAATGATCTTGGTTTAGCTTTGGCGACTTACTGGGTGCACACTATATCGTCGATGAAATGATAGTAAGGTATACATTACTGGGCAATGTCTCAAGAATTGTTTGGCTATGTTTTGGCGATTCTCGTGGACGTTTCGATGTTTCGCTATACTCATTGTCGCAGCGTAAATTTTACTATAACAAAAATAGGGTAAATATAAGAACAAATTATTTCGTGTGTAACGCGAAGCTATTGCACGAAAACTACATTGCTGTGAATTTGAAATAATATATTATTAGGATTGTTTAAAATATATTGTTTAGCAAATTTGAACAAAATTCACCGGTCGGCGACATTAGTTAATTTACGTAATGCAAATTTGATCTTCTTGAAAACATTTGTTATCAAACTTTGATTACCAAAGTTCATTCAAACAATAACAAGAAAGGTCCCAGAATCGATGAAAAAAGATTGAACAATTCCACATACTTAAACTTTACTTTGTGTCTTCAAAATCTGACTCCCTCGTCAATATGGTAATATTTCAATAGTCGCCACCGCAAATTTTACCTTGGGTATTATTTCGATTAATTCGTTATTGATGTTCATGTGAAACAATTCAAAACGGCGTTCTTAAGATTTGTGTCTTCGTATTATATCCTTATAACCCGTCATAAAAACAAGTATGCAAGTACAAACAATGCTCATCGGTTTTGTTCACTGTGAAATTGACAACCAACTACTACGCACGTCTGCCAGTTTGTTTAGATTGAAAGCCCAAGCGCCTTTCAGATGTTCACAGTCCATGTGAGTTTTGTTTAGCTCATTTAAATTATTTCCCTGCGGAAGCTGTGTGCTTGACAGAAAAGACAGAAAGCACAACAGTGCAGTTATTTCGTTAGAATCAGGCAGCAATGAAATGAGATTTTTTTGGGATCAGTAGCAAAATTAATAATGAATAATGAATTTATTTTAAGCCGAATTGCCGTTTTTACAATTCC